>JACXGJ010013460.1:0-16220 GCA_016801105.1 Esox niger | reverse complement strand
TGTGTGTGTGTGTGTGTGTGTGTGTGTGTGTGTGACTCACGTGTGGATAGAGTGGGTAATGGAGGTTTTGGCGGAGCTGAGCGGTAGAGCTGCCACACCAGTCCTCAAAGACATGCAGATTAGCCTTGCCCTTATACTGTAGACAAAGAGCCATACCAGTGAAATGATGACCACATAAACCACTTCCCATGTTCGTAGCCAAAAGCGGATAATAAAACAGAAATGTTTATGTACTGTTTATCCAAAATGTACCACTGTGTCTCTTCAAATATATTACAAGGCATTTATAAGCCTGGACAGACTGTGAAGGGTTTCTGTGAGGTTACTAAAACCTGTACCTCTGGCCTCCAAAGCTGTGGGGTATAGCTGGAACGCCAGTCTTCGAAACCCTCCCCCTCATCACCTCCAACCTGTAACACACACAGACTGATGAGGTAACTTATTTCCTAATTCTACATTTTATCCCTTAACCTTCTCTGCATACCATCTCTCTCCGTCTTCTCCCCAATCCTTACCGCTCTCTCTTGGGCAGGTCTTTTCTCAGGTCTATCCTCAGAGGCTAAACGGAAACCTGTGGATAAACAAACAAACACACACACACACACACACACACACACACACACGAGATTTATACTAACTATTTGCTCATTGCTACAACATGGCATAGCTAATTACATTCTAAATTCATATCCAGGGTTTTTCCTGGCTGAAAACTAGTCAAGGGTGGTACCTCAACCCCCACTACTCCACGGCTCTACCGGACGTTCAACTGGGATATACTTTTTACAATATCTGGCCACTTGAAAAATACAACTATAAGTGTTAAATCTGCCCTGTTGTCCATGTCCACTTGAGCAGCTAATACAGGCTACAATGTCCTCCCCAATACAATAGCAACCAGGATTCCTCTGCCTGTCCAGGATTAGTAGACAATTTATTGGGTTTAGGTGCATCCAGCATGTAGTTTCTGCTATTTTCCTAAGCTGCCAAACACATAGGCTCCACAATGCTTGCAGCATACAGAGCATATCATTCCCTCTTCATTATGTCGGATCCCCCCGAAAACATTGTTGTCTATTTTTGTTGTTGTACTATTTTCATCTTAATTTGACTTGCATTAAGAATCAAAGATGTAGGTCTATATATTATTGAAAAAAATCTGATTCAACTAGACGTCATCTGAAATGTAAACAAATGTTATGCAGATTCGATGTAGTTTAGGAATCATTACATTTATTTAAATATTTTGAAATGTTTGGGTGTAAATGAAAACCAGGTTCCACTTGTTTTTCCCAACGCTACTCATCTCCGCAAAGCGTCTAGGATCAACAACAGCACAGGCACGAAGTGGTAGACCATGCTAACTCAAAGAGTGGGGTGCTGATGTGTGTAGAAATCACCTCTGGAAGCAACATCAGCACAAGAACTCACAAAATGGTTTCCGTGGCCGAGCAACTGTAAGCCTCCCAATAACATGTGCAATGCCAAGCATTGGCTGGAGTGGTGTAACGCATGCCGCCAATGGACTCTGGAGCAGTATAAATGCGTTCTCTGGAGTGACGAATCACACATCATTATCTGGCAGTTTGGTGGACGAATCTGGGTGTAGCGGATGCCATATGAACACTACCCACCGGAATGCATAGGGCCTACTGTTAAGTTTGGGGGAAGAGGGATAATGAGCTGGGGGGGGGTTTCAGGGTTTGGGCTAGGCCCCTTTTAATGCTACAGGATACAAAGACATTATAGACAATTGGGTGTTTTTCAACTTGGTGGCAACAGTTGGGGGAAGGCATGTTCCTGTTCCAGCATGACTGTGCCCCTGTGTGCAAATCAGTGTCCATAAAAACATGGTTTGGCAAGCTTAGTCTGGAGGGACTTGAGCAACCTGCACAGAGCCTAGACCTCAACCCCACTGGGATGAACTGGAACGGTGACTGCAAGCCAGACCTTCTTGTCCAACATCAGGGCCTGTCCTCACTTTCGGCTCAATTCCCACAGAAACACTCCAAAATGGAAAGACTTCCCAGAGAAGCAGCTGTTATTGCGGCAAAGAGGGGGCCAACTCCATATTCAAGCCCATGGTTTTGGAATGGGATGTCCAATTAGCTCATTTAGATGTGATGGTCAGGTGTCCATATACTTTTGGCCATATAGTTTGCCTCGGCAATCGCTGTCCAAGTGTGCTTGGACTTGCAGCAATTTAGCAGGGCCTTAATCACAAATGGAACATAATGAAAGGGGGGTATGTATTACAAAGCCAACAGAAACCTAATGAGTTAGAATTTTTGTAAATGTTTTTATATAATCGTTATTTAAAAGGGGAAATCAAGCTGAGAACAAGGTCTCTTTTGCAGTTGAGCCTGGTGTTACAAAAAGAACATTTAAAAAAGAAAACAATGAAACACAGGAAAGGCAGTACACACATTTAAGAAAAGCAATCACAGTTCAGATCTGCTAGCAAATGTTCATTCAGCAAGGAATTTGAGCATTTCAGGTGATTGTGTATGCATACATACTGATGTATGCCAATGTATATACAGGCCTGGAAAATATTAAGAGACCACTGAACCTTTCCTTTCCAAAAAATTGGAAAGGAAATTTCTGAGTTAGGAACAGAAGGGTTTTAATTAAGAGACCACTGCAACTTGAACGCTTCTGTTCCTCACTCAAAACTTTCCTGGTGAAGAAAGAAAATGGTACAGTTGTCTCTTAATTTTTCCCAGAGCTGTATATTATATATGCAGTCACACCCACTGCTTACAGGTTTGCTGCAATATGAAATATTAGAGGCAGGGGCATCACCAGCTTGTGGTGTTTTTAGGAGAAGAGTTTAGAACTATAAAGAGTCTGGGAAATTAAAATGCCTTGTGTCACACTGTCCAGCATCAAATCTCTTTGAACAAAACAGTGACACAAACAAACACACAAAGCTACCCTGTGTTTAGAAGGGATGAGCCAGAGAGGGGGGGTTAAAGGTGGTCTGTAATTACCAGCAGGGTGGAGACACAAAGGATCATTTTAGAGCTGTAGCTAGTTGATTCTATTTTAACTCTGGGAAAAAGATCCCCTATCCTTCCTCATTTCTCCCCATTTTACTGCTCTTTTTGTAGCGCCTCATACCGTGCATAGAAGGTGTTGAGCTCGTCAGGGAGCGAGGCGTCAGGACGAGCATCATTGCTATTTCTTCCTTTGTATTCTGAGATGTGTCGCAGTCCTCCCCACGTGTCCGGGGTCAGAGCTCTGGTAGACTCCAACTAATCCCAGCACTCTTTTCCCTCTCTGATAGCGTAGGTCATATCTGGATCTCCTCAAAAGCCTTCAGGTCCCCAGATCTATAGGCGAGGGACCGTGCTCTGAGCTCTGCAAGGACATTAACATTTACCCAGGGCTTTTGGTTGTGGAAAGTCCTGATATTGACCCTCGGGACGCCATTGTCAATGCATTTGGAGATGTATGCTGAGACAGAGTCTGTGTATTCATCAATGTTCCCATTGGCTGCATCACATCTGCCAGCCCGTTGTTTCAAAGCTGTCCGGCAGAGCAGTAATGGATCCCTCATTCCAGTGGGGAACTGTCTGAGAAACCGGTTTATCCTGTTTTAGGCGTTCTCTATTGGATGGGAGGAGCAGAACTGAAGTGTGATCTGCCTTCCCAAATGCAGGGTGGGGGAGGTGTTTGTATTCATTTCGTATTTGTGAAGAACAATGGTTTTATTGATCGTATGCTCAACATTTAAGAAATCTAACCTGTAGGCTGAGGTAAAAATGTATGATCAAAATATGTAAAAATCTTGACGAATTTTGGTGACCCTAGAAATTCTTAAGAACCTATTCTAATAGAAGTATCTACGCAATTATATATTTTTCATTTGAATCAATTTGAATCAAAGAAAATTGCTTATTTGGCCAATACAGCAGTATGCAGCAAGGCGTAAACCAATAGAGTCCAACTTATATGTGTACTAGCGATAACATAAACACACAGGTAAATATCCCGGAGATGGAATATAATAACGCTCAAACATCAGCTAGTGAAACCTGGACATGGAAAAATAACACACAAAGACACGGGGGAGCAGAGGGAGTATGTATACTGAGACTTACGAGGGGATATGTACCAGGGGTGTGTGAAAACAAGACCAACAAACGGAAGGACGAAAAGAGGAACGGTAGTGGCTAGAAGGCCGGTGACTACAACTGCCAAAGTCTGTCCGAACAAGGAGAGGAGGCAGCTTTGGAGGGAGTCGTGACACCGTGACTTGTTTTACCGGCCACCAATGAGGTAACACACATGCCAAACTCCCTTATTCGTCTATAAATTAGGAAATTACTGAAAAAAATGTAAAGTTCAAATCAACTGATGCCACTGTACTGCAGCCTTATTCAGCTGTTTGCTGGTCTTTTGAAATATATCTCATCTTCAACAAATGAAAGGCATGTCATTGGATTTTAATCAGGAGAATAACATAGCCAGTCAAAAACTTCACACTTTGGGCAATCGAAAATCAGTGGCGGCCACAGCAAAAGGTTTGGTATCAATGTCATCTCACATATTCAGTGTTTCTGAAACCCCTAGACCCATTGGGGTCATGGGCAAGGCTATGGGAACCGTGTCAGACAACAAGCTGACATTTGAGGAGGACACAGATGTCATCTGTTAAAAGAGACAGCAATGACTTTTCTTATTTTAAAATCCACTTTCAATGTTAGCAAACACATGATGATCCTGTTTAGAGGATTTTTATTGAACCAGTGTTGATGTTTTTGATGGTGGCCTGGATTGACAATCTGAATTGTTAAAAAATTAATTACAGGGGTGGGCCTAAGTTCTCAAATTCAGAAGGCAGGTTTTAAGTATCCTAGACTGATCTGACCACCCCCTCTTAACCTATTTTGAGATCCTTCTTCAGGTCGACTTCCTTATTTAAAGAGTAACAATACTCTTTTCCCAAAGTCAATGCACTTTTTATCTACACATTAAATTATGCACATTTTGCTCAAAGCACATTAGCACTAAGACTGCTCCTTTAAAATGGTTCTTAGACTGCAGTCTTTGTTTACTCTCATAATTTAGATATCTGCCAAAAACATTTATTGGTTATTACTAGCAGTTAGCAAAAATGAATCCACGAACAGTATCTCTTGAACTTCTCAAGACACAGAACAAAGTTAAACACGACTCACAACATAAAAATAAAACCTTTGAAATGTAAACAAGCAGACAAACAAAAATAAAGATTAAAATATGGTGTGCTTAATTTACTCTATATTTTTGTTGTAGCATTGTTGAGGGTCCAGCAAGTGAACCTTTTATGGAAGGGTTATGACGAATAAAATGTACTTCATAGCCAATTGTCTATTTTTGATACAGTTTATTGTCAAATTGACCAACAAGGACTTTCCAACAAATTAAAGCATGTGATTGCATCAAAGTGTTATTTACCAATAAACACTAGGTTTAAAATTCAGCAAAACACTAAGTGAGAATGGGTGGCATTAGGAAATGTGTTAGTGTTTGAGAGTGTTTGTGTAAGTGGGGGATGGAGTCAGGAGTGAGAAATGTGTGTGAATTGACAGCAGAGTTCCAAAGCCCTGCCCCCACCAGCCTAAGGTACGAGGCTATAACTGCAACAAACGGTGTGTTTGTCAGTGTGTGTAGCAACAACAGAAACAAAAGGCCAGTAGGAAAGAAACACTGCTAACAAAGACCAACAAGAACACACGCACGCCCCAGAGTGGACTATATTCTAATTTGTATGGTCACTTCTGTTTCTGTCATATTCCCAGTGTTGTTGTTTTAACATCTAGGATGGTGACCTCTATCTACACGTGCTTTTTTGGATGCCGTTGAGTTGAATGGTTGACTGCACTACTCTTTTATCAGAATACAGTGAAGATGATGTCTCATCTATGTCTGGTTATCAGCTCCGGCATAGTATTTAAAAAATCCTCAAAATTTGTCGGACATGCAGCGAACTAAAAAGTTAGAACGTTAGGAATCCCTATAACAAGCTCTAAAAATGTTCTCCGAGTTACAGTGGACAGTTTTTCCCATAATACAGGCATACTTTTGAATGACACTATGACAGTCTACCGCTGAAATTATAGGGTAAAGACATATTAGCTACATGGGTTATAAAATAACCAGTATGCATATGCACTCACACATGTACATGTAGAATATCATAACAATGACTGATAGCCTAGCCACAATAGCAACTCACGGTTATTGGTGCTCCTCCGCGCATTATTTGTAGTAACTAACTCGTGATAAAAAGCGAAGGCTCCCAGCATCAGCAGAGCTAAGAAGAGCAGATATTTCCCACTCCGTCTCAGTTTCTTCAATGGAAAGAAAGACCTGAACATTTTGGTTTATCGTGCAGCCTCTTCAAAGCTACCCAGTCATTCAGTCCTAGCTTCTGCCACCGGCTTTGTTCGGCAGAATTCGACCAAACTCATCAGTTTGTACACCGGCGGCGCTCCGGATACTCCACTTGCGCTGGTTCCGAGGTAGCTTTCATTTCACCCCGTACTAAACCTGCTGCCTCCGACTTCTCTGCTATGACGAGAGCTGTATTGGATTGCACGCTCTTTAATAAAGTAGAAACTGAACCTATTTTATTTTACTACAGAACGACACAAATCAAAGGAAACAACTCCGACCCTTATCACTTCACTCGCCCCAACTCAATTGCATGTAACACTAGGCACAATAAGTATTAGTCGCATAATTTAATTTGAGTATCGCCTTCTAAATAAAAGTCCACAAATGGAAGCGATGCGAACAGATACACGGGCCGGTTCGCTGTTCGGTAGTCATATTTATAATTTTGTATAAAAGTATTAACTATCTCCTGTCTAATTTTCTAATGTATATATTCATATTGCTTCAACCACGTTCTAATTTTGTACACTATAACTTATACTGTAACAAAAAAAAATCACAATTCATTCAATGGCAGTTGCAAACATTATACAAGGTAAGCAGCTGCCTATGGCCCCAGAAAGCTTAGGGCCCCTGAAAATTCAAATTGAAATCCTCTTAATCTGATTGTTTTACTCAAAATGATACTTAAATTAAATCGAGCCTTCTAATACATTATTTAGGTTTGAGACCAAACCCCCCTCTCTTACTCAAATGCTCCGTCCCATATTGTTTCTCACGGCAGCAACCCGAAGATGTTTGGTAGCTTACTCATTCAGCCTGAGCCTACTACACTACAAAAGATATGGACAACAATGTTTTCAAAATATGAAATGTTCATATGTGAGCAGGGCAGAAAAAGGAGGGGGAATATAATGAGTGTCCATGACATTAGCTGTGGCTACTACGTAGCTGTGGCTACTACTTGTGCCATACACATGAGTAGCTTAGTGGCTGTGGCTATGAGAACGGAATATGGCGGTTTAACACTCACATAAGAAAGTGCTATCCCTGACCTAGGACTTAAACAAAAGTCAGTAAAAGGGCAGGAAACATCACTGCAGATCCATCACACCCTGGATACAACCCGTTCCAGCCCCCCCCCCCCCTGGTAGGAGCTACAGAGAATTGTATGCCAAAACAAACAGACACAGGAACAGTTTCTATCCACAGGCCATCACTCTGATGAACAATCACCTTCAGACACTTAGTACCAGGTACAATCCCTGTATAGCCATCCAGTAACTCTGACCCTAATATCCACCTGTCTACTACAATTTTTTGTCACCTTGTAATTCAGTGTTGTTCATACTGTATATATCATATCCATCTACCTTATGTATATTTCACCTGCAAAAAAAACACTTATTTATTCATTCCAGTATTGTTTGCTCCAATACACTATATATAGAGAGAGAGCGAGAGCGAGATATTAAATCATTATATAAATAATAATACCTGCACAGATATATTTATTTCCAGCACCCTTTATACCCTGCTCATTGCACTATTGTCTCACCTGTCTAGTACTATCTTGTTGTTTGGTTTATTTTGTGTATTTATGTGTATTGCAAGTGATGACTCTTGTTGAGTGTCATTTGTTTATGTTTTTTTATAAAGCACATCATAAGTCTGTATAATCCTCGTATGTGTCAAATTACTCATATGTGTTCACATACCTGGCGAATAAAGCTGATTCTGGTTTTAGACCATCATACCAGACACTAGACAGCAGATCAGAAGAGATTGATTCAATTCCATCATGTCATTCTTCTAATATCACCAATGTTATGATGGTGATAGCGACAGCGCCACTGATCACAAATTAGCTATGCTGACATTTACCCTCCTCTGGTTCCCCAAGGAAGCTCTGACTGTGTTGTGATAAAGAAACCAGGCACGTGCACAGATATGTCTCAACCTGTGCAGAGCACATGGCTCATTGCCATCTAGTGCCCTGTCCAGTTGAAATGTGTCATGCACACTGACAGTCTTGTGCCCATGACTGCAAGGGGCCCCCAGACTGCTAGTGAGTCCGAGCACTAGAGAGGGGATCCCCCAAATAGATTTTTGTTTAGGGGGCCCAAAAGACAATGGCCAGCACTACTCCCAGCTAACAGACAAGAAAATTATAATTTAAATGTTGCTTTGATAAGGACAACACGGTAAACAATTGGTGTTGGGGCCTCCAACAGTCTCTGCCTAGGGCCACAAAATCACAAAAATCCGCCACTGGATTCAATATTTGCATCAGTTTTCCCTGCTAACCAATGTAGACTTTTAATTTTAAGACAAACGCAAATACCACTACTGCGCTAATTCTTGTTGTGCCTTCAAAAACGTCGACAAATGTTTGACGTTTGGCCATCAGAACAGGCTACACAAAGAACATTCTTCAACGACATTTTAACATGTCGGTTCTCACAACCATGCAGCAATTTAAATAATGTATATATAAAAAATAGGGATAAGGATAAAATACTAATAGCAATGTTAATAAAGATAAGGGTGCAAGCTAAATCGGGATGCCAGTATTGCGCGTTTGGCAAGAATGTACATTACCAGTCAGAACTTTGGACAAATGTAAACACTTTTTTTTACAAGTTTTTACATTTTAGTATAATAGGGAAGACACCAAAACTATGAAAGAGCATACTAAACTGACAACCTCTTAGTTGAGAACGCCAAGTGTGCAACGCTGTCATGGAGGCAAAGGATCGCTACTTGGAACAATCTAACATAAGGAATGTATTTTGATCTGTTGAATACTTTGGTTGCTACATTATGCCATGTGCTATTTTATAGTTTAGGTCTTCAATATTTTTCTACAATTAAGAAAATCTAAAAAAAATAAATGCACTCGAGTAGGTGTCCAAACATTTGGTTGATACCGTAGATTACGGATGCTTCTGTTTTCAAGGTGAACGCATTCCAACCGCGATTGATTTCGCAGGTACCCAAACTCGCAAAAAGATTCTCCTAAACACTAGACCACGACTAGCGCTCCATTAGAGCACCTTCAAACTTGTGCTGCCCTCTGCTGGACCCCTTAACGCAATCGTTAAGCCACAACCGGGCTTTGAACCCCTCTTCCGCTTAGACCTCAGCGCCACAGCCCAGTTATTACAATTATGTAACACCACAAATAAGAACATTTTAATTTTTAAATGCGTTCTCTGCACCACTTTGGTCTGTAGGAATACCAGACACGTTTACACACTAATGGACTAATTCTGTAAGGCTGAGTTTTGGCTACTATTTGTGGTCTGTGACATCAAACTTTTTGACCCCACTTCTGGATGTTTTCTCTCCTTAGGTTTAACCACAATAGCAACCTTATGTGATGCATGTGGCTGAACTCTGTACTGATTTAGTTTAAACTGAAGTTGTTTTGTGGTTTCAAATATGTTTATTAAGAAGCAGCTGGTCATACACACAATAAAGTTACTTAAGAACTTACTTTATACTATAGGTTGTGTCTAAACTTAAAAATGTGAGACACCTTGAGACATCAAAACAGAAGAGGCGGCTGGATTTTTACCAGCCGCTTGCCTGCCACACACACCTTCCAGTTGTCAAGTAAAATAATCATCCTGTGAACAGTTGAGAGAAATCAAGAACCCAGAGTCAGCACAGATCAGGACGTTTTAGAAGCAGAAGGCAACCATTTAGTTAACATGAAAGCTGCTACCATCTGCGGACAAATATATACACACACACACAAAGCGCAGACCCCACAAGTTGATCAGATGGCCTTGGAAGGGGTGAAAAGTAGTGGTGGTTTTGCAATTGGTAGAACGGGAGGCTCCATAAGCAAAGAGCTCTATGAGCACGGGGGGTGGGGGGGCTGTGGAGGGAGTGGTGGAGGCAGCCTGCTAAAAGCTAACCCATTAGCTTTAGAGGGAGGAGAGGAGGCTCTCTTTAAGCCACACCTCCCAAGTGCACTCAGCTACAGAAGGCCCACCACAGCCAGCTAGCTGCCATGACGAGAGCACAAACACACTCACACAAGAGATAGTCGGGCCATTGATACACAGACGTCTCCATACACAAAACTTTCTCTCTTTTTAAACACAATTGTCTGAAGTTTCAAAAGTCTTCGCGACAGGCAGAATGTCTGCCACATCCGTCTCCAACAGCCATTACACCTGTCCTCCACTCTCCTCCACGTCCATCCCTCCTCCGTTCTCCGTCCCCTTGTCAGCCTCCTTCTGTCCATTACAAAAAGACAAAACAAACAGTACATTCAGTTTCTTAATCTTAAAACCTACTTTATACTCAGTTTTTCAAATCAGTTTCACATCCATAATTTTTTTTCTGACATTGCCTCTTAATTAATGCCTAATACTTTGTGACAAAGTTAGCGTTGGTAGATTCATCTGTAAGGCTGCCACTACACTGCAGCCTAAAAACATTCATGTACACCACAACCTCAGGGGACAGAAGGTGTCATTCCATGACTTGTCTCACCTTGGCATCTCTCTCTGCAAACTTCTGGAACATGTTGGCGTAGAGCTTCTTGTCCTTCTCATGCTGCTCCTTGATCTGCTTCTGGCACAGAGCCACCTGGGATGGCCGACAGACATGGGACCAGGATCAGACAGACAGTAAAAGATGGAGCATCCAGATGAAAGGAACGTCTTGGGCATAAACCTGATTGACTACAATAAAATAACAACCCCTTCACTTGCTCCGTTGACTGAAGGCACTTGGATACGACGGACATTTAACGTCATTGAAGTGGACACCTTGTGGATTGTGGGCAAAATCAGCCTGACGAGCCTAAAGCAAATGCACACTTCGCGGCAAATGAGTTAAGGTAAAGGGCATTGCAACAGACTTGCCTTGTCATTCACAAGAATGAAAAGACCTAGATGGGCATTACTTAATTTCAGGGTCTGTGGGGGTTCCAGATTGAATTTCACATGTGTGAACTTGATTTCATCTTCCTTAAGGGATTCAAATTCAGCCAGACAAAGAACAATGTAGGCAGTGGTAATACCTGGCTCTTGGCGGCCTTGTTGCTAGGATACAGTTGTATGACTTGCTGGAAATCTGCTCTTGCTCTCTCAAACTCCTTCATAGCAAACAGCGCCTCCCCCCTCCGGAAAAGAGCCTTCTCGTTGGCTTCGTCCAGCTCCAGGGCCTACACTCATGCACAATACAGAGCCCAAGCAAGTTGGAGAAAAGGTGTGGAATACTCATGGAGTCACATGTAGTCAGATCAGTCGGTGTACCTTATCACAGTTGTCCAAAGCAGAGCTTGGTTCCTGAAGCTTGAGGAAGCACATGGCCAGGTTGAGGTGTGCAGCTAACCGTAGGGCCCGAGCTTTCTGCTCCTCCCCCTCAGGCAAACTTGATTCGTTCTCCAGCCACGACACAATCCTTTTATACTGCACTGATGCCGGGCGATACTTCCCCTCCTAAACACACATGTACAAACTTTATTTGCTGCACTATTGCTTGAAGCTACTTCGTTCACACAAAGACATGCATGCACACACACACACCTTGAAGTACTGTGTTCCCTTTTCTTTGACAATGACACTCTGCTCCAGTTTTTCTGTGGCATTCATCTCCCATGATTCCTTTGCCTGAGGAACAGGAAATACTTCGGTTAGCCAGCATATGACTTCTCAGTACGACAGGCTCATCTGGGGCACATGTGGAAATGTCATGAATAAAATGCCATGTTTCTGGACAGGACCCATACGGCATCAGGACAAGAGGTCATACCTTCTCAAAGTTTGTCAGTTTAATCTTGTACTGCAGAGTTGCTCCACCAGGAATATTGTACTCGCTGTTGCCTGTGTTTCCATAGCCATACCTTTAAAAGAAAACAGTTAAATATCCATACCTATGTAATACAGACACACTACTCAGTAAAATTACCCAGAGAACACATTTGTCAAAATGTGATGAACATTAGCTTTGTAATGTGTGGGTGAGAGTATTACTTGGGTTTGATGGTGAAGAGGGACTCTTCCCCCTGCTCCATAGCGGTAAGGGCTTTCTCCACTCCCCTGGGGAGACCCAAGCTTTCTCCATCTCCCACCTCAAACTTTAGCTCCCTTTTATCAAACACGTTGCCCTCAAAGCTGCCCTCCAAGCACACTGCAGTTAAAAGCAAGAGAAACAGTAAGTTTATTGTAAGAGTACTAGCTTGTAAGTGCTTGTACCCTGTACAGAAGGTCTTTGTTTGGAGTATTCCTGTTTTATTGATGTCAGGAATGTGTGTACCTTCTACAGCAGCTCCTTCATTAGGCTTGGTGTATCCTTCTCCCTTAGTGATGATACGACGTATGATTCCACCATCCTCTTCGTCAGTGATGTCCTCCCCTCGAAACTCAAACAGCTCCACCTAACACAAGGAATTTAATCAGTTACGTGCCAATGACACATCTCAAAAAGATGCACCATTCCTTACAGACAGAAAAAAACTGTCACCTGGAAGACAAGGGTGGCGTTTGGGGGTATCTTCGGGGGGCTGCCAGCAGTTCCATAGGCGTATTCTGGCTTACAGATCAGCTGGCAGATCTCTCCTATTTTCATTGTGGCCACTCCCAGGTCCCATGCCTTGATGACCTGACCTACACACGCACGCACGCACACACACAATAAGAATAGCTGCAGCCATGTCCAACTCTTACGTTTTTATTAAACACTTGACAGACACCAACAGACTCACACACACACACACACACACACACACACACACACACACACACACCTTTGCCCAGCTCAAAAGAAAACTTCTCTCCTCGTTCGCGGCTGGAGTCAAAAGGCGTTCCATCCAGTAGTGTCCCATCATAGTGAACAAACACCTTGTCGCCAGTCATAGGCAGCTCATCACCAGTGCCCTCCTTCTTCACCAACTAGAGGGAGTGACAGTCAAGGTTAGCTGTGTAGCAGTGTATTGCACAATCAGCCTGTGGTAGCTACTGTATGATGACTAATTGTTTGGTTAGGCATGTTCAAGAATTAAGCGATGGGATCTAAAACTGTTCAAGACATACAACAATTGGTGACAATTGTCTGGAAAGACTGTCACACTTAGTGTCAGCACTGACCACTGCCTGCAGAAATAACCTTCAGAAAGGCTGGTTCACCAATCCCAGAAAGATACATCAAAACACCTTCTGTAGCGGTATGTCCTAAATATGGCATGCTTGCTAACTCAACACTGCTGACTAGCAGCATCGACATTTTCTTTAACGTTCAAGAACAGTGTTTCAAAGCTCCATAGAGTGCTCCATTTTTTTTAACCACACGGACAGTGTTCAACTGGTCAACTAATCATCAAGCCCTCAATTATTTAAATCAGGTTAAAAATTCTACTGGCAAAAACAAAGATGTTTGAGGGCGGTCAGGGACTGCTGGGTAACACTATTTCTACTCCCCTGTTATGATTTAATAGGCCCATCTCTATAAAAACAAAATGAGGGCGTGGCTCACTGGGTTCAAAGTAGTGAGGGGTTGCTTTTAATCTACTCTGTACTATAACTCAGCCTTTAAAACCGGATGTTTCCGACTCTCACCGACGCTTTTAAGGATGCGTTATGACGAGTTACAATACAATCGGCTACCAGATGGCGCTATAATTTCTCTCGTTAGTTACACAGAAATAACAGCGACAGACGACTGCTAACGTTAGCTACAAACAGAAAACCCCATACTGCACATGTCAAAAATAATCCAGCTACTGTAACTAAACGGACCAAACTAAATGAGCCCACATGCCCAAGTGTTATGCAAGCGAAATAATGACACGCTGATTAAGATTGTCATTCATTGTATTGATATTCCCTTCGCTGCTTAACAAGTAAGCTAACAGCATTACCTTTAAAACCCCTCCATCTTTCTTCAGGGTGATATCTTCTCCCTCCATCGGGATGTTTGTATTCTGAGCTTCGTTAGTCACTTCTTCAGCAGTCATCGCCTTGGTTCTCCTGAAACACAGCTATATCTGCAAACTTCTTCCGACTAAAACAAATGGTCCTGTACAACTACAAGACGTCACAAGAGCTACAGTGGTAGCTAGACTAGTGCCTGGGAACTGACTGCAGCCAGGCAAACTATAAATACAGACGCAAATACAATACTGTAATTCGCTTGTTAGCTAGACAACTATATTTAGCAAATTTATTGCCAAATTATGCTGGATATCTCGAATGTGTCCAGGAGCTTTTTTAGCCAGCTAATGAGTCCAGAAATCCACGTTGCCGCTGTTCTGTTCGCTCGCTTTCATTCCCTTCTCTGACGGTCACAGATTCTGACAGTTGTTTCTATCTAGGGAGGAAGGGCCGAGAACTTTCTAGATACGCTGCGCGGAGGGAACGGGTGGCGGGATTTGGAAGGGACCGTAAAGCAGTTACTCTAAACTCAATTAAACGAAATACTGTGCTATTATATCACAAATCGTTTTCGGATCGATATTTTTACGGGTTCGTTTAGGGGAACAATGTTTTACTAACATTTGTTAAATGGGAAAATTCTTGAAAAAAAATCATAGCAATATATATTGTTTTAAAGAAATGTAAACGTTTAAGGGAAATGTAATATACATGTACCTTAGCTATGCAAAACACATTCAATGTACAAGATTAGTAGAAGATTACATGTGTTCACCCGTTTAATCACTATGTGGTAGAGACACATTTGGCAGCAATCCCAGGGTCTATTTTAATAAGTCTACCAGTTTAGCATACCTCGACACAATCATTGTTGCCCATTCATTTTTTGCAAAATTGCTCAAGCTTCGTCAAGTTGGACATTTGTAGAACAGCAATTTTCCACACTTTCTGCATATTCTCAATATAATTGTCTAGGCTTTGAATGATCCACTCTAGGACATTGACCTTTTTGGTGCCACTCCAGTATGACTTTGGCTGTATGTTTGGGCTCATAGTCCTAACCAAATAACCAAGTTCGTGCATATATTTTAAGAACAACCATACAACTTAGTAGATTACTAAGCTATTGGCAAAAGTAAAGAAACAATATAAAAAAAAATTATACTGCAGTTAATTCAACAATGCTAAACAAGACTAAACAAAATGCGTTTAATTCAACATTATTCATTAATCATTGTTTTTAACAATATCATTATTTTATGTGTATAGGTCTGTAGTTGTGAAACGTCAAACATCTTAAGAAAATCACCAAAATGAATAGCCTATATGGTGGTCCCAGATGAAAACTATCCAAGATGAAAACGCCAATATCAATCCGTTTCGATGGTACCAAATAATTATATAAATATTGTATCTAGTGTTATGAATGCAGCATAACAACAACACATTTGATTTAATGCTAAATTCTTTTACTTGCTGTGTGACACGATTTCACCCTTACGCTAACTGCGGATGAGATTAGAGCGTCTGCTAAATGACACAATTAGAGTTTTCATTCATTTTCTACGTGTAAAATACCCATTCCCTTTTGATTATGAACGCACCATCAGCTCCCTCACTTTGCCCTAAAGTCAGAGAAACGCCCCTTCCGACGTTTCATTTTTTTGCGGCTTGTACATTGGTCAGTTTCTGAACTGCTTGGCGCGCTCGTTCGTGAAGCAGGGGCTCTCATAACCATTAGTGTCATGCAGGCAACATTAGAGATTCCGTAGCAACAATAAGACTTCCGGTTTAAGGATTTTACCTTCAAAATAGGAGTACGCCAAAAACGCAATTTTGATCAAATAAAAATAATCACTTTCCTTAATACAATTGTGTATTTGCAATTGTTGCTGGCTTTTTATTCCGCCCATACAATTGACCACAATGTAACTCAATGCA
>JACXGJ010013459.1:0-16212 GCA_016801105.1 Esox niger | reverse complement strand
CACACACACACACACACACACACACACACACACACACACACACACACACACACACACACACACACACACACACACACACACACACACACACACACACTCAGAAAAGAGCAGGCTGATCGTCTAGTGGCCAAGCGGTGGCGTCAAGGCATCGTCAGTTACTCAAAGCCTGTCAGTGACACGTCAAGGGCACGGTGGAATTAGTGGGATTCTCTGCTATGTGACAGCTTGCTTTGGCTAAATGGTGTAATAATCTACACCCAGTCCCCTCCCTCGCACACTCCTTCAAATTCACTACCGGCCTCCACAGACAACACGCACACACACGCACTGACCCTAGAAGCACAAACACTCCATGAACATACACACACACACACACACGCACACACACAAAGCATCAGTGACTAGCACAGATACATTGTCTTAAGCTATAAAAAAAAAACATTGCATTTCAGTAATTATTGAGTTTATACAGATGGAGAGAGACATCTGCATGTTAAAGTGTTGGCCCCTCTCTTATGCACAGCAGATGTTATCCTGTCATTTACTCAAATTACACTGCTTAGATACATTGCCATAGAGCGAGAAAAAAAGAGAGGGGGTAGAAATTGAGAAATAGGCAAATAGGAATAGTCAACCTACAGCATGTGTTATACAGCACATCAGCACAAATGCAGTGTAGTTTTATTCAACTGTTCTGGCATATTATCTTATAATGCCCTTAAAGTACTGAGGCTTAATCTTTTGTTGTCAGCCAGATCTGTTGCTACAAGCATCGCTACTTGATAGTTAGTAATTGATTATTTAATTCATAAAGTCTTTGATTTAATCACAGAATGTGGATAGCGGCTTGGGTCAGACAATTATCCTAAGCAATTTACAGTATTGAGCACATACATTTTCATAATGTTTTCCCGATTGGCCCCCAATGGGAATCAAACTGACAACCTTGGCATTTTAAGCACCATGCTTTACCAACTGAGTTTAAGAGTGTGTGTTGGTAACACTTCCCATTAAGGGCACATGAACTACCATTAACAAATGCAGTAGTTAACATGAACGAATGATGAACAAAGACATGAACAAACAGTTAATAATGATAACCCTTAATTTCTGAATGAATTACAAATTAACTAACAGAGTGTAGTATCATTTGTTCCTTATTGTAACAGAACATGAACTCATGTCGTTAGTTAGTGATTATTAATATATGATAATTATTCACTTTTCTGACACAAAATAATGAATGAATTGTGAAGTATCAGTTATTAAGGATTTATTGCTACCAATGGCTCATTGGTTAGTGATTGTTAAGGTAGGATAATTCATTAATTTACTTAATGTAAACACGAATGTGACATGGCTGAGCAAGCTAACAAAGAGCTAAACGAAACTAACGAACACTTGACGGGAGATAGCATACAGCTAATTGGAGCCCGCTAACAGGAACTAGCTAATCACTAACCCTTGCAGTGCAACAATGCAAATATATTAATCCTAGGCATATTGTCAGGAGTGTTGTTCACAAAATTAAATGTTCATACAGTACTGTAACATATTCCTTTTCTTTGGCATTTTTCATACAACATGGGTTTTTCTGTCTCGTTCATAGTTATACAATTACTGTCTCTATAAACACTTTAACAGGCAAGTATCAAAATGTCCAGTGTACGGATATACATTACCGACCTGCAAAACAGGATAAATAATGAGAAAGTCAATATGGCTTTTCATTCAAGAGTTACTAGAACGCACAGATGTTTTTGGCATCGAAATCAATCCCAATGCAAAGCGACCATGTCATTTTGCTCCCTACTGGCAAACCATAGTAAGTGTCCTTTAGTGGTGTATCCCCATTTCAAACAATACATAACCCTAAATGTGACCATATATTTTGTACGTGTACACCTATTAGAAGATGCAAGTAGCCCGCCTACTTTAGTAATAATGGTTGCTGCACTGTAATCAAATTAACAAATTGGATTATTTTATGAATAATGTATGTGACTTAGCATATTCATGCAAACAACTTCAAGAATGCATGTCCGGCATCAACATTAAACAATTACAGTACATACTGTGTGTTCCCGCAAAAAAACGACATTAGTTCATGTTCTGTGTCAACATGAACAAATGACATTCCACACTGTTAGTTAATGCATTCGTAAATCAAGGCTTATCATTATTAACTGTTTGTTCATGTAATTGTTCATTATTTGTTCATGTTAACTACTGTATTCAATAATGGTAGTTCATGTACCCTTATCGGAAAGTGTTACTGTGCATATTTGTCTGGGTCTACCTGGGCTGATGACATATAACCAGGAGAGCTCCTTGGGATTATATTCCCAGGTTGTATCGGCATCATCTATTTGGATTATGTTGATAAAAACATCCTTGTATTATATTTTGCATTAATACTCTGAGCTAGTTCTCAGAAAAACCTCCCTCCCATGCCTGCTTAAAGGTAATCTTCTTCCACTTCGGCTTTTAAAATGTTTGGGTTCTCTGTCTTCCTAAATCCATTTTCCTCAGGAAGCTGCTAGAAGGGTAATCTACTGGATGTCTGATGCTGAGAAAGTAATTTTTACATTGACCTATGTACCGTTAGTTCCTGAAATATTTGGACACAAACAATTTTCATAATTTGGGCTCTGTACACCACCACAATGGATTTGAAATGAAACAACCGAGATGCAATTGAAGTGCAGACTTTCAGCTTCTATTGAAGGGGTCATCAATAAACACTAGTGACCCAGTGCCATTGGAAGTCATGCATGTCCATGCCATCACACTGCCTTCACACTGTCTCCACCAGCATGATGTGGTATGCTTCAGATTATTAGTCTTTGGATCAAGCCTTCTGCATATTCTTTCTTCCCACCATTCTGGTACAGGCTGATCTTGGTTTTATCTGTCCAAACAATGCTATTCCAGAACTGGGCTGGCTTTTTTAGATGTTTTTGGCAAATTCAATCTGGCGTTTCTATTCTTGAGGCTTGTGAATGCTTTGCACCTTGTAAACCCTGGTGTACACTCTCACACTGTATATCTTTATTCTCAAATATTGTAGACCTCAGACATGACAGTTCATTGTCTAAGATGTGTGTGTGCTTGGGTATGTGTCAAAGAGAAAGACACCATATGGCAAAAAGCTGTGTCGAATTATAGAAGCATAGTGTCAACATGGTAAGTATAAGAAAATAGTCAGATGAGGGTTATTTGTGAACACATGTACATGGTCATATAGACCCCTGAGCCAAGAGATTACTGCCTAAGACAATATACAGAGCATTAAGAGTGAACGAAGCAGTGGTAAGGCAGTACTATGTCTATGGGTTATTGTTGCAAGTGTATGTCTGTGAGGGAATGTTTTTTTGAGTAAAAGGTATCAGAATGAGGCTGTGTCAGATGTACATTGAGGGCAATTATGTTTTTGTGATGCATTGTATTATTGACAACATATGTCTTTGTTCAACATATTCTTCCAGGTCACACTATATGGGGAGCTGTATGAGCCAAAGGACAATGAGCATAGAGAGAAGCAGATATTTATTAAACAATTAAATAATAAAAACTACAGGAAGTAGAACACCATAGAAATTGTTCAAATGAAGAGTAAAAATAGTTGTTAAACAATGAAACTGAATAAACACAACAGGAAGTAGAACACAGTAGATACTGTATTAAAAAGAATAAATATCTATGGATGAAACAAAATAAAAAATATAATACACACCATAGAGAAGAAGTTCAAAAAACAAACAGGGAATAGTGTAAGGAGCAGGAAGAATAAACAGGGCATGCAGAGTTCCCCAAAATGATGAGGTAAGTAGATATGAGTTATTAAGCAAAAGTAAGATGTTGGCAAGCAAACAATATTAAAAGGCAATATATAACTAGGGCAGTACATTTCCTGAAGAAAATGGCATGCTTGCTAGCAATTTTAAAACTATGTATGGTTCAAAATAATGTTTACCTATTGAAAGGTTTACGGTTCAAGAAATACTGTTGGTAAGGGTAATTTGCATAAATAAGCATCCATGATATAAAGTTCCAAAAAGTGTTACAAATGACCGGTATTGTGTCTGTAGCTTGAACGGTTCAAAAAATACAGCCTAGTAGTTAATTAACATTTAATTAACTACCAACAGCCTAGTAGTTGTTAATTAAGAGCCTAGTAGTAAAATAAATAAACATTTCCAAATTTGAAGTAGGGATAATCTAAACTGAAGAAACAAAGTTGGTTTTGTGTCTTCGGCCCGAACGGTTCAAAAGATACAGCCCAATAGTCACTTAATGCTATTTACGCTAATTAGCATATGTAAAATCAATAACTGTTTCATCAAATGAACAGGGAATAGCCTACACATGTAAATCAAAGTTGGTTTCGTATTTGTAGCTCGAACGGATCAAAAGATACAGCCTAGTAGTAAATTATTGCTAATTACGCTAATTACCTTACATAAAATTGATACACATTTCGTAATTTTAAGTGGGGATATCTAAACTGATGAAACAAAGTTGGTTTCCTTTCTGTAGCTTGAGAGGTTTTATAGATACAGCTTAATCGTTAATCAACGCTAGTCGTAAGTGTTAGCATAAAGGACAAATTATGTGAAGTCACATTTCAGATGTTTTTTGACATAACAACTAGTTTCACTGTCAGCCCTTTTCAGAAGTATGGCCTTGAGTCTGGAAATATTCTGGTGAGTAAATCTGAGAAAAATTGTTTAAACACATTTATTAGCATTAGCATTAGCTTGTGTCGAAAATTGATAGAATTCTTCATCTTCATCTGTTTATCCGTTGTCGGGTCCCGGGGGCAGCAGCTCAAGCAGGGGACCCCAAACTTCCCTTACCTGAGCTACCCAAACTTCCATTTCCCTCCATTTGCCAGCTGTGACTTGGTGATCCTCAGGCGTTCCCAGGACAGTGTTGAAATATAATCTCTCCAACTAGTCCTGGGCCTACCCCGAGGTCTCCTCCCAGCTGGACGTGCCTGGAACACCTCCCTAGGGAGACGTACTGGGGGCATCCTTACCAGATGAAAGGATTCAAAGGAGCAGAGGCTCGACTGCTCCTCACGCATCCCTATCTCTAAGGGAGACGCCAGCCACCCTTCAGAGAACTCATTTCAGCCGCTTGTACCTAAGATCTAGTTCTTTCGGTCATGACCCAGCCTTCATGTCCATAGGTGAGGGTAGGAACGAAAATTGACCGGTATGTTGAGAGTTTTATCTTCCGGCTCAGCTCTCTTCTCTTCACCACGATTGCAATACCGCCCCCGCTACTCCGATTCTCCAGCCAATCTCCCACTGCAAGACCCAGAGATACTTGAACTCCATTACTTGGGATAAAACCTCACTCCCTACCCGGAGGAGGCACTCTATCGGTTTCATGCTGAGAACCATGGCCTCAGATTTAGAGGTGCTAATCCTCATCCCAACCGCTTCGCACTCAGCTGCGAACCGGTCAAGTGAGTGCTGGAGGTCACAGACCGATGACGTCTTCAGGACCACATCATCTGCAAAAAGCAGCGAAGAGATCCCCAGCTCACCGAACTGTAAACCCTCCCCACCCCGACTGCGCCTCGATATCCTGTCCATAAACGTTACAAACAGGATTGGTGACAAAGCGCAGCCTTGACGGAGGCCAACCAGCACTAAAGGAGGCCAACCCCCACCTGGAATGAGTCTGACTTACTACAGAGAACCTGAACACGGCTCTCACTTTGGACATACAGGGATTGGACAGCCCTAAGAAGGGACCTCCTCATCCCATACTCCCGCAGCACCTTCCCAAAGTATCTCCCGGGGGACCGGTCATACGACTTCTCCAGAGCCACAAAGCACATGTAGACCGGATGGGTGTATTCCCAGGCCCCTTCCAGGATCCTTGCAAGAGTAAAGAGCTGGTCGGTTGTTCCATGACCAAAAGACAGAATCCGCATTGTTCCTCTTCAGTCTAAGGTTAGGGTTGACTATCTGCCTGACCCTCCTTTCCAAAAACTTTGAGTAGACTTTCCCGGGGAGGCTGAGTAGTGTGATACCCCTATAATTGCCACACACCCTTTGGTCCCCCTTTTTCAACAGGGGGAACACCACCCCGGTCCGCCACTCCTTAGGCACTGCCCCCGACTCCCATGCAATGTTGAAGAGGTGACAATGTTTCCCAATCAGCCAACAGCTCTGCCTCTACTAATGAGGGTGTGTTAGTGGGATTTAGTAGTTCCTCTAAGTGTTCCTTCCATCTCCCAATTACACTCCTCAGTTAAGGTCAACAGTTTTCCATCCTTACTGTACACAGCTTTCCCTCTCCTGACGTGGTGGATGGTTTTCCAGAAACACCTTGGTGCTGACCGAAAGTCCTTCTCCATGACTTCCCCGAACTCCTCCCACACCCGCTGTTTTGCTTCTTTCACAGCAGACGTACGGTTCCAGATCTGAGACTGTACGTGGAAGTAAGAGCCACCAGATCGAACTGATAACAATCCACCTTCCCCACAAGTTCCGGCTCCTTCCCCCACAAAGTGGTGATGTTCCATGTCCCCAGAGCCAGCCCATGCCGCCCGGGCTTGGTCCATCGAGGCCCCCGGCCTTCACTGCCACCCATACAGCTGCTCACCCGACCCCAGCGGTTCCTCCCATGGGTGGTGGGAGTGGGGGGTGCCACGTTACTTTTTCGGGCTATGCCCAATCGGGCTCCGTGGCAAACCTAGCCAACAAGCGCTCACCAGTGAGCCCTCCCTCTGGGCCTGGCTCTAGACAGGGGCCCCAGGCTTCCTCCAGGCAGGGTCACTCCTCTTCCTTGTTTTATCATAGGGATTGTTTGAACCATTCTTGGTCTGGCTCCTCCCCTGAGACCACTTTGCCATGGGAAACCCTACCCGAAGCACTAGGCCCCAGACAACACAGCCCTCAGGTTCATAGGGACACACAAACCTCTCCACCAAGATAAGGTGACCGAATTCTGTCAGCTGTCATTTTGCCATCGTTTGAGATAACAACAAACAATTCAGGGAGGCATGTATATGCATGTGTATGCCAAAGGACATTGGATTTACGGTTCATGAGAAGATTTTTGTTGTTTTGGACACATTTTAATTGTACAGAAAAATCCACCATGGAGGACTTTATGGCTTCTTGGGGCTTTTTTATTCATCGTGAGAAATTTGAATGAAGTACTGTAGCACCCCTGTATGCTTGTTACACGTGAACTATTTTAACAGTATGCACGTTATAGCATTTTTTACCATAGACCTTGAGTTATTAAGCATTTTAGCTGCAAGGAAAATATTTTTTTATACTAACAATAACAATAGGGTCTCTCCTACCTGAAGAATCCCTAAATATGTTTTAATAATTGTTCAAGAACTGAGTGACTGCTAAAGAGTAGTACAAAATGATATTTAAATGGTGAGTGTGTTTAGTGAGGGTTTTGAAAACATGGTGTAAAAAAAGTATTACTAATAACTTGCTGCATTTTGGATTCTGCGGCACAGCCATTTAGATATCTCTCTCGTTCCTGTATCTCTCGCTTTTTTTCTCTTTGATGTTGCTGTGGTAATTTTATCACAAGGCACCTTGTATTTTTGTATTACAATAGGTTCATTCTTTAGGTTCATTCATTTTCTATGATTGTTTTAATTCAAACTTTTGTTTGAATATGCATTAATAAATGTATAAGCAATATAATAATATAGTATATACTGTGTAAAAACAATATCCACAATACACACAATACTGCATGAATAGTAATATATTCTGTTGAACATGAATGGGTTTGTCCCACCCCCTATTATCGTCCATTTCTAGCAGTTGTAGGACAAAATCGCCTCAAGCTCAAAATTAAAGTGCATTGGAATTTAATAGTACATTTTGAAATTAGGAATACCCTTTCAATTAGCCCAGATATTTACAAAAATGTTTGCAGGAAGACATTGCAAATCTTGAAATGCAGCGAGCAAAACATTACTTAATGTCCATTTGGTCAGTCTTCATTTTTCTTTACCAGAAGGAAATCCTTCAGAGAAGACTTACCTTTTTAAATAAAAAACTAAGAATATGTAATGTTATAAAACCAAATAGTAATGTGTCAGATAACTAGGCACAGTCGCTGATAAAACTGGGGTTGTATTATTTTTAGCTATGATAAAATGTAGCAGTAAAAAACAATACACTGATCCACCATAACATGATGACCATTAACAGGGGAAATGAATAACACTGATAATCTCGTTATCATGGCACCTGTCAGTGGGTGGGATATATTAGGCAGGATAAAAGGGCAAGTGTAAGGATCTGAGCGACACTGACAAGGGCCAAATTGGCTAGACGACTGGCTCAAAGCAAATCTTTTGGGGGGTTCCCAGTTTGCAGTGGTCAGTACCTATAAAAAGTGAAAGAAAAACCAAGGAAGGATGAACAATGAATTGGTGACAGGGTCATGGGTGGCCAAGGCTCACTGATGCAAATGTGGAGTGAAGACAGGCCTGGGTGGTCCAATCCAATAGATGACATACTGTAGCTCAAGTTGCTGAAAATGTTTATGCTGGTACTGATAGAAAGGTGTCACAACACACAGTGCATCATAGTTTGTTGCATATGGGGCTGTGTAGTCGTAGACCAGTCAGGGTGCCCATGTTGACCACAGATCAAGTGCCTACAAAGGGCATGTGAGCATCAGAACTTAACCATGGATAAATGGAAAATGATTGCCAGGTCTGAAGAATCACATTTCCTTTTCAATCACATGCATCGCTGGGTGTGTGTGCGTCGCTTACCTGGAGAACACATGGCACCAGGATGCACTATGGGAAGGAGGCAAGCCAGCAGAGGCAGTGTGATGCTTTGGGCAATGTTCTGCTGGGAAGGGTCCTGCCATTCATGTGCAGGTTTGACACATACCACCTACCTAAACATTGTTGCAGACCATGTGCACTCTTATGGCAACGATATTCCCGGATGGCATTGGCCTCTTTCAGCCACCATGTGCCCTGCCACAAAGCAAAAATGTTTCAGGAATGGTTTAAGGACCACAACGAGTTTAAGGTGTTAACTTGGCCTCCAAATTCCTCAGATCTCAATCCAATCAAGCATCTGTGGGATGTGCTGGAGAAACAAGTCTAATCCATGGAGGCCCCACCACCACAACTTATAGGACTTAATGGGTCTGCTGCCAACGTCTTGCTGACAGATACCACAGCACACCTTCAGAGCTCTATAGAGTCCATGCCTCGACTGGTCCAGACTGTTTTGTCGGCAAAAGGGGGACCTACACAATATTAGGCAGGTGGTCATAATGTTATGGCTGATTGGTTTATTTCCATTAACATTTCCATTAGTTTCAACATCGACATAATTGCTCCTCTGTCTTCAGAGAAGCTGATCCGTCATATGTACAAATGTAACTTTTCATTCAATTTTCTTAGAAGCATTCTGTGACATAGGACAGACCAACGTGATTCAGAGAGAGGATCATTCTCCCTCCACCCCCGCAAACTCAATCCAGGCCAGGCCGTCCACACAGACTCCTTCTGTTCAGCCCTTAAATCCCAATCTTTATACTAACAGATGCTTCCAAACTCGTTATCTTTCGAAGTGGCTATTGAGACATTACTTTTGACCCACACGCTAAGGAGTTCAATTTATTAGATGCACTGGTCACAAGGGTGTGTCCAGAATGCCACTACCTAATAAAAATAATATGTCAATTTTCCTTGTTGTTCTGAAATCCCTTTGGGAGTGCAGTAAGGAGCTCAGCGTTTAAAGAGGCTTTGGCGCACTAGGGGAAAGATGGGCCATATTACAGAGGAACAGAAGCCTGCTTGATTAATGGCCAGGATAATCACCTCATCAAATCACTCTCACTTATTAAATCTTGTTTAATATCATAATGAGGGCCTCCTGAGCTGCTTTAGTAAACCCCCCTTTCTCTATCCCCCTCCTTTCAATCTGAGTATTTGCAAAGCCAAACTGTTTTAGGCTTGAAAGAAGCTATTCACTCTAATTCTTGCTGTCCATCTCTCTTGCGTTCTCTATATCTCTTTGTAATTCCGTAAATCTCTTCCAGTACTCTCAATAGAGCCCTGTCTGTCCCAACCTCTTTTTCCATTATTTCTTTCACCATTCTTTTGTTTATAGAACAAGTAAAAATGAAAAACAGTAAGTAAACTGGAAATAATACTCCCTCCGTTTCCATGTTTTGTCTCTGACTTTCTCAGATGGAAATGTGGCTCAGAATGGAAATGTGGCAATGACACCATGGTTACCACCCCTACTCCTACAGTCAATGCATATTTATGACCACAAAGAATCAAGGCGCCCACTTAACATCCCTCGAAAAAACTAAACCTTACTCAGGGCTATGTCCCCATTACTGACTAGCAGTGGGATTTGATATTTAAACCAGAGGGAAGAATTATTTTCTTTTTTTACCTGTCTTACATGCTAGAGTTCAAAATATGTATCTACTTCATCCACAGACTGAAAATGTAAAACCTCATGTACATATGTTTTCGGACCCTGTGCCGTGACACCACAAATACAATTCAGATGCATCCTGTGTCCTTTGATCTTCCTTGAGAGCTTTCTAACATGACTGGAGTCCTATTGCAAACTCACAAGGATTTAGTCATAAATTACACACTTCATATGTCAGAGCAAAAACCAAGCCTGAAATCCAAGGTACACTACCTTTCATAGATCTCTTTTGTCAAGCATACACTACCGAATTACATCAAGCCAATCCGTGGGAGCATGAGGTGAAATCTCTTCAGGTTACCTCAACAAATTGACAATTAGAATGCCAAAGATCTGCAAGGTTGTAATTGCTGCAAATGAAGGAAAGCAAAGTTTGCACAATTATTATTTCAGTTGAAAATCATTGTGTCTAACCTTGTCAATTACTTTTAATTTCCTATTCAAATAGCTATATTTCCTGTTCAAACTTATTTCATTTATGCTTTCATGTAAAACAAGGAAATATCTAAGTGACCCCATCATATTTGAACAGTAGTGTACAGATAGCTCTAGGGAAGGTTAAAAAACAATTGGTATTACTTTATATTTTCATCTTTCTGAAACTGATTCTTCTTAGAGGTTGCCGCAAAGACTCTCAGTGGTCAAACAAAGTAACTGTGCAAAAAGGGCGTTAGTCAGGGAGAAGATAGAAGTCTATCAGTCTATCAGAGCTTCAAATTTTCAAAACAATCATATGAAAATATGTATATTTGATCAGTTATAAACTAGGTCTATAACATAAGAATATAAAGAGAAAATAAAGGAGTTTAAATACATTCCAATAGCAATGTACAGTTATGCTCAATAGTTTGCATACCCTTGGAGAACAGGTAATACCATTTGTAAAGAAAACATGTGAGCAGGCAAAATAAATGTCATTTATTTCTTATGGGATTCACATTCAACTGTAGGTCATAACAGAATGGCACAATTATAAAACAAAACCTGGCAACAAAGAAAAATAAGAAACTGACCCCTGTTCATGACCTCAGGTTAAATGGACCAAAAGAGAGATTTAACTGATGCTGAAAAGTAAATTGTAAACTGCAAAAGACTAGAGAATAATTCAATGTAAAGCTACCAGGAACCCATAATCCTCCAGTGCCATCATATTCCAGAATTGCAATTTACATGGAATGTCCAGAAGTACAAGGTGTAAAGTACTCGCAGACATGGCCAACGTCAAGAAGGATGAAAGAAGACCACCCCTGAATAGGATTCAGAAGTTGAAGCATATTGATTGGGCAAAAAAATACCTGAAGACAGTTTTGTTCAAAGGTTTATAGAGAGATAAAATGAGAGTGACTCTTGTGCCGTGTTTCCACTGGTGCCAAACTGGTGTTTTACCCTGAAGTCCAGACTTTTTTCGGTTTTCACTGACACAGGCCTGGGCAAGCAGCCTCTAGGCCATGGCGGAGTGACCCCGCTCTCACTTGATGCCAAGCACCGGACTTTAGGACTTAGGGTGTGGTTTGCATGTAACATACTGTGAAAACGTGGCATGTTTTTCTATTTGAATGGCGATGTGTATCGTTTGCTTTTAGTAATGGTTTTCATCCGATTAAACAAACCGATCCCTGATAAAATATAGAAAATAAAGCAATAGTACAGGGCAGCAAAGACTCGCAACAGAAAGAGTTGTAACAATTGAAGGTGGTACGACACCATTGACTCAATAGAAATGCTGCATCTTGTGCTATTCAAACAACAATGTGTATCATTTGCTTAGTCTTTAGGGAGTTCTATCAAACTGTTCTATTAAAGGTAAATAGTTTTGACAAAATAAATAATTAATACACTGGTTTATAGTTATGAGGGTATGTGGAGAAGGAGCCGGTCGTGGGAGTTTGAGGAAGAAATTTGTTTTATTACTTAAGTTCAAACACTGTATTGTAAACAAACTGAGCAAAGTGCTGTGGTTTATTTTATTTTACTACCAGAAAAATATAGCCTTTTATTTGTCAGAACCAGAAGTATAAATCGTGTTGATAATTTACTCCTCCCTCCCCCGTCCTTCCTTAAGTCCTTGGTAACAAATGTGCAGAGGAAACAGGAAAGTCTGCAGCCAACGTTAGCATGAATCACCAGTTTGACTTTGGTGCCGGAGTAACACACCAGTGGAAACGCTGCACTGGTGAACCAGATGGATGGGCCTGTGGCTGGATCACTAATAGACACGGCACCACTTCGAGTCAGGCGCCAGCAGTGGAGGAGAGGTACTGGTATGGGCTGCTATCGTTAAGGATGAGGTAGATTACATTTTTTGTTGAAGATGGACTGAAACTCAACTCCAATACCTACTGCCAGTTTCTGGAACATACTTTCTTCAAACAGTGTAATGATCTTTGTTAAGGATTCATTTATTACCATATCCTGATTTATCCATAATTCTGCTAATTCACTGTAATAAACGGACTGTTTAGACTAGGCCTATATTTTGCTTTAGACTGTTCATGGTTGCCACGTATAGAAGAAGAGCCAGGTCAGCATGCCCTGTTGTTTGATTTTGTTATGGCCTGAACCGGAGGATCTTATCTATGGCCCTGTACAGATGGCTCCAAGGTGAAGTTGCCTGTCTCCTCTGTTTCTCCCATTTGAGTAGGACAGACACCAGGGGTAGCTCAGGTTAGGAGGTCTGTTAACTATGACCTAGAACTTTGGTTACTATGACAATGTAGAGTTCTATCTTGTTTTACGATTAGTATGACGACTTGTTTTGTATGGATAAGAGATAATATTTGCAGGAGCTGACATGGCGGGTATAAAGAGGAGAAAGCCATAATGAAATGCAGAGCAGTCTGTCATGGCATTACCCTGTTCATCTTTTGTAATGTTGTAATGATTGTTCCCGTGGATCCACGTAATTAAACTTGAAATAATCAACTGTTATACGAACGACTGAGAAGTTCTTTATTTGAATAAATTGTGAACATTTTCGATCTTCCACATCTTTAGGCAGGACAATGCTCTATCACATGCATCCAAGTAATCCACTGCTTGGCTAGCAAGCAAGGGCCTCAAAGATGTCTGAATTAGGATCTGGCCCACTACCTCACCTGCCTTAAATTCTATTGAGAACTTGTGAAACGTGTACTGTCAGGGAAGACAACACACCTCTTTGTACTGCATTTGGGCGGCTGTGATAGCTGCTTCAGCGCAAGTTGATCGTGAACAGATCAAGAAACTAACAGACTCCATGGGTGGAAGGCTCATGCCATTTATTGAAAGATAGGTGGGTATATTGGTCACTGAATATTTTCAAAAATATTGTCATTTTGTGTTACTTTTTCGTGACACTTACTTTTAAAAGTAAGTTGAGAGAAATTATTTTGTAATTTGTTGCCTAATAATTCTGCACACCAATTGTTGCCAAATTCATATATTCCCCTCAGAAAGATCAAAACTCACTTTTCCTTTTTTACACATTCAGGTTTGATGTTTTGGATTGACTGAGAGTTTGTTTTTAATCAACTATAAAATAAATAGGAATACAATTTGCCTTATATTTGTGCACGCAGTGAATGTCTTAATACTGTGTTTTGTCCCCTTTAGAAGCAATGACAGCATGCAGTCTTAGGTAAGAGTTTTCTATGAGGCCTGGAATTCTTGCAGGTGGTGTATCTGCCAATTTGTCTTGACTCCAGGTCATGCAAAGTCTTTGGTCATATTGCATGAACTGTAAATTTGAGATCTCTCCAGAGTGGCTCGATGATATTTAGGTCAGGAGACTCTGATGGCCACTCCAGAACCTTCACCTTTTTCTGTTGCAACCACTGGAGGGTCATCTTGGCCATGTGCTTAGGGTCATTGTCATGCTGGAATGTACAAGAGCGTCCCATGCACAGCTTTTGCTCAGAGGAATGCAAATTGTGTGTCAGTATTTTCTGATAACATGTTGCATTCACATCTTGCCATCAATTTTCACAAGATTCCCTGTGCCTTTAGAGCTCACACAGCCCCAAAACATCAGTGAGTCACGCTTCAGAGTGTGGATGGTATTCTGTACAATATAGGGGACTTGTTGACCCCTCTCCAAACATAGCGCTTATGGTTCTGACCATAAAGCTCTTTTTTGGTCTCAACCTCCAAATTACAGTGTGCCGGAAGCTGTGAGGTGTGTCAAGGTGTTGATGAGGATATTGTCAACTGGCTTTTTGGTTGCATTGGAGCAGTAAAGGTTCCTTTCTGGCAACTCGACCAAGCAGCAAATTTTTGTTCAAGTATCATTGCATTGTGCACCCTGTAACAACCGAACCATCTTTTTCCTGTATTTCTCCTAAGGTTACCTGTGGGTTTTTGTTTAGATCCCAAACAATTCTTCGGCTGAAAGCTTTCTTTGTCTGCCTGACCTTGGCTTAGTATCAAGAGACCACCGAATTTTCCAATTCTTAAGTAATTTAACAGTACTGAATGCCATTTGCAAGGCTATGGATATCTTTTTATATGCTTTCCATCATTGTAAAGTTCCATTACCTTGTTATGCAGGTCTTGTGGCAGGGCTTCTCTGCTCCCCATGGCTCAGTAGCTAGTCTGCTCAGAGCATCCATGTCAGAGCAAACAAAAATCATTGAATATTTAAACAGAGACAATAATTGCAATAAAAAACACAGGTGTGGGAAATTCACCTGAAATTGTCTTTTCCTCCTGTGTGTGTCACCTTGTGTGTCTATAACAATGCCAAACATTCAAGGGTATGTAAACTTTTGATAGAGGGCCATTTGAGTGATTTCTTTTATCATTATGATTAAAAAAGGATCCAGGCACATTAAACAACTATAGGCCAATATCGAACCTCCCATTCCTCTCAGAAATCCCAAAAACTGAATGCATTCCTTAAGACAGTTAACATTTATGAATTGCTCCAGTCCAGTTTCAGACCACATTATAGTACTGAGACTGCACTCATGAAGGTAACAAATTACCTTCTAATGGCGTCAGACGAAGGTTCCGCATCCGTCCTGTTGCTTCTTGATCTTAGTGCTGCTTTGACACTATTGATCACTCTCTTCTCTTAGAGAGACAAGAAACCCATATTGGGCTACGTGGGAATGTTCTAGCCTGGTTTAAATTGTATTTATACGAAAGATATCAGTTCGTATGTGTGGATGGTATATCCTCTGACAAATGAAAAATATGTTTTTGTGTTCCTCAAGGCATGGTTCTTGGCCCTTTATTGTTCTCACTAGATATGCTGCCTCTTGGTGATGTGACCCAGAATCACAATGTCAATTTTCATTGCTATGCTGATGACACACAGTTATATATTTCGATAAAGCATGTAGAAACACGCAATGTAGCTACTTTGGAAGCATGTGTTTCAGATATTAGGAAGGGGATGACAGAGCACTTCTTGCTTTTAAACTTAAGATAAACAGAAATGCTTGTTTTAGGACCCAAGAAACAAAAGGCTTTGTTGGCAGATCTCACTGTGAACTTCGATGGCTGCAAGGTCGTATTTAAAGAAACTAAGAAATCTCGGAGTTACCCTCGACCCTGTCACGGGCACAGGTAAGGATCCAAACGCGGATTGGGAAGGGAAGGGGAAGTGGCAGGTGGTGTTGCCGGGGACTGGTTGTGAGGTATCTCACGAACCGAGGGCAGAAGTACAGGCAGGCGGCAGGCAGAGTAGTCAGGGACGGGCGGATGGTCGGTAATCGAGCTGGCGGCAGTAGTACAGACAGGGAGCAGGCAG
>JACXGJ010013458.1:0-16221 GCA_016801105.1 Esox niger | reverse complement strand
ATCAGTTGGATCGTACCTAAAGAGTGGCTGAAACCTAAACACTATTAACCCTCAGTTGTATCATACCTAAAGAGTGGCTGAAAACTAAACACAATAAACCCTCAGTTGGATCGTACCTAAAGAGTGGCGGAAACCTAAACACTATTAACCCTCAGTTGGATCGTATCTAAAGAGTGGCTGAAACCTAAACACTATTAACCCTCAGTTGGATCGTATCTAAAGAGTGGCTGAGACCTAAACACTATTAACCTTCAGTTGGATCGTATCTAAAGAGTGGCTGAAACCTAAACACTATTAACCTTCAGTTGGATCGTATCTAAAGAGTGACTGAAACCTAAACACTATTAACCTTCAGTTGGATCGTATCTAAAGAGTGACTGAAACTTTAAGACTGTTAACCCTCAGTCAGTTGGTTTATATCTAAAGTGTCTGGCTCAAAATACCAAGGAGGGATTAAACCCCTGTGTGTGTGTGTGTGTGTGTGTGTGTGTGTGGCTTTATGCTTGCGTGCTGATGATGTGAAAGGTTGTGTGAAAGTATGTGCAAATGAAAGACAAATAAGGAAGACCAGAGAGACTTGAAGGGTTAACGTGGGCCATTGGTGACCAGTGAGACTTAATGAACCAGCTTAGCTTCCCAGACCTGCTGTGTTCCCTAAAGAAGGGAGTTAGGCTCTTTTTGCTCTCTTTTGGGGGGGGGGGGCTCTTCGGTTGTCCTCTGGTGGTCTTGAAAGAAAACGGAAAAAAGCCATGCGTCTTCCGGGACTGGTTCTGGTTCATTTCTGGTCGGAAGCGATCAGCCAAGTAGACGAGTTTTTTTTCCAGTCAAGAGTTTGACAATTTGGCAGCCGGGATGAAGCAAAGTTGAAACAAGAAGAGGAGAAACGCGAGGGTAGACGGGAAGGATGGAGAGGGTGTCTGGGGGAGCTAATGAAAAATGAATGCTACGTTAGTACAGACACGAGTGAGCAGAGATAGCAGGGCAAAGCCAGGGATGAAGGGATGGGGGAGGTGGAGAGGAGGGAGGGGTTCACCGAATGAATGAAATGAAGAATGAAGAGAGATTCGAGGGGGTGGAGAATAGATGTACCCCCCTTTTCTAGGCACCTCCCCCTTTTCTCCCGTGGAGAGGAGCAGCCTGACCCTGAAAAGCTTTGTGAAAGCTCCCTCAGTGGAGAGCAAGAGAGACAGGGAGAGAGACACGGAAGACGGGAGAGGGAGACACGGGAGAAGAGAGACGAAACACCCGGGAGAGTGAGAGTGAGAGGAGAAACAAAGTTGAGAGACGCAGGGAGAGAGAGGGAGGGAAATGAAGACGGTGCTGGATAAGCAAGACACCAGTGAGTGACTGAGAGTACAGGGTCTCTGTTGGGCAAGTGACTTAAAGAGCGACAGTGAGAGAGTTTGGGAGAGAAGGACGGCAGCAGATACACTCTCGGCTCTCTTTCCCTGACGTGTCATGGGTTTGCCGTGCCGGATAGCCCTCCAGTTCGGACTAGTCGGGACACCCGTGGCAGATCTGGAATACTAGTTGGGAATCCAGTTGCCGATCTGAAGTAGCAGGAGCAAAGTCTAAAGGAAGGGAAGATGCCTTCGGTGTCTCTCAGCTTGCCTGCGGCCCTAGCAGGTCCAGCCCGCACCTGGGTCTGCCTCTCCTGCATGTTCTGGGTGAGCTGTGTGCGCACGCGAGCGCGTGTGTGGGGGTGTGTGTGTGTGTGTGAGTGGTCCATCTTCGGTGTGTGCCTGTGTGTCATGGGTCTGTTGGGTGGTCCGCTGTGTCAATGGGGAGCGAGGCTGTTGTGGACCTGGGGATGAGAGGAAGAGGGGAAACTTAGTTGGAAGAGAAAGAGGTGATTGTTTCCCATAATACAGATGAGGACTCACTGCCGACATCTTTAAAGATTCTTTAAAACCATTATGCTCTCTCTTCCTCTTCTTTCTCTCTCTTCCTGGCAGTAGCACTATTTTCGCTCTCTCTCATATAATTGAATCAGCTGGGTGTTTTGCTTTCTGCCAGTTGTGAGTGTGTATCTGCTTTCAGAATTATGTTTTGGCCTTATCGTGTGGTGAGAATGTCTGCATGTTTGGAACAGGAACGTGTGCACAGAGACGTGTTGCTTTGGCCCGCGAGGCATTTCACATGTGTGGAGGATTTTTCTTAGTGCCTGTGACTACCTGTCCTCTGTCCCCTTCTTTCTGATCAGGGATGTGCAAGAACTGGACAGCTGGAATGAAACTCCAAAGTAACTGTGTTTTCCATTCTGGCAAGTGAAATTGATGCCCGCGAATAAGAGACTTTTCAGACCACATTTGTTAAGTGTTTATCGTACTAACTGAAATACTCCCTTTAGAGCTGGGCTGTTATGGGGGGAAAATCCACTTGAGATTGCCTGAACAAAGCTAAGTAGAATCATACATTTTTGTTATCTCGTAATAACAATCAAGCAGAAAAATTACATTTGCAAAATTCCTCTGGAATATTTTTAGTGATCAACCATTAAAAGGCAAAACATGTTCAGGGCAGCTCCTGTCGATTCATCTTCCAATCGCTACCTTGACGGGAGGGATGGGTCCTTGCCCTATCATCGCTCTGAGGTAAAACTCAGAGGATCAACGTAATTGACCCTTGATGAGCTCCTTAGCATTCTTCACAATAGGGTTGGCAGATTGTTAAAAGACACCCAAACCCCCGAGCTGGCTTTTAGTCACTGATTGACTGCACTGGGTGGCTGGAAAACAATTCAACCTCTCTTAGGGGCAGGTCCAACCAGACCTGCCCCGACAGCATTCACTCACACTGGTCTTATTCTCATTAAAACCCCGTAAACATATTTCCAAGATGGAAGTCTATGATTTTTATAACGCAGTGCTCACGTTGGATGAGTATTTGAGTTTTCTGGTCAAGTCATGGTACAAAGTATGGGCTGAGGTGGCCTGGAGTCTAGGCTTGTCGAGAGCAAGAGCCACAATGCCAAGTGGAGTATTTACAGCTGCATAACCAGTTACTGTCCACTGAAGGGAGACGCAGGAAACAGACCTCCTCGATGAACCAGACGGGCTGTATCTGTTGGCCTAGCAGAAAGAGGAGTATCATTTCTTTCCCGAAAGCCCTGGAATCCTGGACTGTCTGGGCTTCCTTGTGATTTTCCAGCTACAGTCAGGAAGATCTGCTGTAGGGCAAAGAGGAAATGACATGTAATGACAGTAAAGCTTTATAAGACACTGGTCCAGTGGAAGTGGCAACGTGGGCAAAGCGTGGAATAAGAGGGCATGAAAGGAAACCGTACCGTTGAGGATGTCAACACGGACACCTGAGATACAGGATGTTCTTCCTCAAAACACATGAATTATTGATGAGTTCCACATTCGGGGTTAGAAACCGTTTTCCAGAGTTTGAGTCAGAACAGGCTATCGGGAAATAAATTGAGAGTCCTCTGTAAAAAGATTGAGATTGCGCCAAGAAATATTATCTTGTCAGTCAAGGTTGTTATAAGGTTGCGCTGGGATATTTTTTGAGTTAGGAGTTGTTCTTAGGGAAATATAATGCTTTTTTTAACTTTACATTCACAACGACACAATTCCCTCCGCTAACTGTATGACTCTCAGCGCTGCACTGATGGCAGGGGTTGAACTATGACCCTGTGACATCATAGGTCATCGCTGCAAATCTACATTGCGCATTGCAGAAAAATAACAGAGATCAAAGAAGGCAAAGAAGCAAACACTGAAACTCCGGTTTAACAGGAAAGAGTATTGAGTTAATAGGATTTCCGAGGTGCACAGAGGCAGGCCTCTATCAAAATGCAAGGCTTAGGAGGGATTTCAAAGAAAACGTTGCTTAAGGCCAAGGGCCTGTAGTTTAACAACACTGCTGGTGTTGTTCCAACAACACTTCAGAGAGTGTCCAAGAACCTTAAACCAAAGCAAATATTGACCCTTGGCTAAACCCCCGAGCTGACACAAACGTCAAATAGCTTAATGTCCATTAACCTGTACTGAATCCATCTGGAGCCGTGACAAGGTCAGGGCAGTCACCTCAGAGCAGGTTCTTATTGAGAGGTTGTAGGGGGTCCGAATGGACCCGGTCAGAGGGACAGATCTGACGTAAAACAAACTGTAGGGGGAATAAGCAGCGTATGACCGTTTTCTGAGTTTCACTGTTTTCTGCTTCATTGCACACAGAGAGGACCGCTGAGAGAAGGTCCGAGTCCCACTGAAAGTGTTCCGAAGCAGTGAAATAGAGGAGGCATGGCAAACACATTACGGCTTCAGAACAGCGGGGCAATGCGAATCCAGATGTTGCAATTACAGACATGTCAAAAAGGGCCTTCAAAGGGGCATCGCATGTGGAACCCCTTCCAAGCTCCACCTAAATCCGAGGGAATTCTAAAGGAACCGAAGGGGGGATATAACCAATCACAGGACACAGAGATTTAAAGTGGCCTTTGAGTAAGTTGGCACCAAGATGCAGTGGTCTCAACTGCATCAGTAAAGGCTTTTGGTGCTGATAGTGCCACTGATGAAAGTGAAGCACGCAGGTGTTGTTTCACGTGGTTACATCTGAGAACTGCCACTCATGAGGACAACACCTATGTCGACACCTCACCTAGGAGAGATAGCAGAGAGCCGGCCCCCTTGGGCGCTGTCATGGATGTTTGGTTACAGTGTCACCCAAGAAGATTTACGGTACCTGTCAAGTGTCAAGTCATGTTGTTTTCAGCTGTGCGTCCGGTTACAAAACTACACATTCTTCATCATTAATGTTGACAGGTTTATCAGCTGGCAAATCATTTTTAAAATGTTCCATATCACTGAAAACTACAGATGTAATGTCTCTGCTGAATGGTCTATGGACATAAACACAACTTGCTGATGAGACAGGCTGTTTCTGACTGTTGATTCCACTCCTGACAGGCTGTTGCTGACTGTTGGTTCCATTTCAGACATGCTGTTTCTGAATGTTGGTTCTGCTCTTTACTGGCTGTTTCTGACTATTGGTTCCACTCCAGACTGGCTGTTTCTGACTGTTGGTGCTGCTCTTACTGGCTGTTTCTGACTATTGGTTGTAGAAGTGACTGGCTTTTCCTGACTTTTGGTTCCAGCCTTGAGGGGCTGTGTTTCTGATTGTTGCTTCCAGATGGGCCATTCTGTCTTTCTGACTGTTGGTTTGCACTCCACACAAGCTTTTTGTGACTATTGGTTCTACATGTGACATGTTTTTTAGAACATTAAGTCAACACGTGACATGCTGCTATAGAAAGCTGCTGTCTGCTCTTCATAGGTGGTTCATGTCACTCATCAACAACTGTTTAGAGCCTTGGCTGTGTTCCCAAACTGAATATGTGGCTTTAATAGGAGTTGTTGCTTTTGATGTTCATTTATTATGGCTTTAGCGATTCACCCTTTTCCCAGTTTTTCTTTGTTTAGTTGTGCTGACGGGTGGTGAGAGAGTCAATGAACAGGCCATAGCTCATCAGACAGGACCTGATCAACACCCTCAATCATTCGCCAATGAACAATCTATCAATTGCTTGGGGCTTTAGAGACTAAATTTTACCACTTCAAGGCTTGTAGCAATGCCTTTCCAATGCATTTGGTCCCACTTCGAAGTGCAATCAGACTGAGGCGGGTTTTTGAGGTGACGTTTGAGTTCATGAAGGTCTCTGCAGTTCGGAGTTGCATCCAGCCTGTTTTATTAATTTACTAATTATTCTGGACTGAAGCTGACTGGCAGGCATATTTCTGTAAGTTCTCCTTGGGTCTGGAGTGGCTGTGTTGATGTTGTTGGCATGCTGTGTTAATCATTTAAGGGTCTGAACTTGTATACTGATTGGTTCTTTACTCACAGTTGCTTCCCGTTCCAGTGTAACAGTTGGTCTTTTTAAAGTCAGTCAAACGAAGGCAAAAACACCTCAGCAACAATAAAGACAACAGACTGAGTGAACCAATCAAAGCTCAAGGCAAATTCTGTGTGAATTCTGCACCAAACTGGCCTCCTATCCAGACCGGTGTCTCAGCCCTCCCTCGCTGTGCATCATGGGAGCTGTGTCAGCCAGGCTAGGAGTCATGAGAGACTAATACATTATTTTTAGCGCTACCAGATTGTGTTCTGCTCTCTTGGCTGTCTTTTACTAGAACGAGTAGAGTGTGTTGTTTTCTATGGAGTCGACAAAGTGCTGTTTTTGGCCATTGCGCAGCTGAATTTTCAGCAATTTTGGTTATTATTATCAGGGTCCGGCTCAAGACAAAGCCTATTTCTGCTTTTACGAATGGCGTTCTCTGCTGAGTATTCATTTTTTAGTCCTGTCGTTGGTGAAATCTGGGTTTGTCAGAATCTTCTCTCAGTGCTGATATGGTTCACATCAAATGGTTATGGCTTGATGTTATTGCTTTCTATAAGAAAACATTTTCTTTAAAATATGCATATTCACAGAAAGGCTTGGTCTGAGCTAATTTATGGTGAGACGTTACATTCACTACTAGTTTTACATCCCTGAATTGACATGTGTTGCTTTGGGACATATTGTATTTCAAAGTGCTTCTCGACTGTGTCACTTTGTAGACTTTGTGCATTGTCGGTAAGTTTCAATGTTTCATACAGAGTTTGACTGGTAGACATCACAGCACAACAGGATTCATTGCGGACTGCAGCGTGGACTTCTTGTTTACTTGGTATTATTCCACCAGAGCTCTAAACTCTTCCTAATAGGCTGTTCCTTCACCACTGATGTTACCTTCCCCCACCACCTGGGAACAAAGTTAACGTTTTCCAGGTTCCAGAGCTTCGACGGCAGTGTAAAGCTGGAGGCTGGTCTGTAGTTGGAAAAAAGGATTCTCACATTTTCTCTTGTCCAGATCGGATGGAGCCCTGTACACTGGCCGTGGCGTTATCATGCGTGACTCATCCATGACTTATCCAAGACCTGCTGTTATGCTAGTTGTTGTCTTTGATTGCTTTAAGAAGGAAACAATTTCTTTGCTTCGATGTCTACCCTCTCCAGTTGTTTTATGCAATAGTAAACACATCCAGATTCTTTCATACACCCACAGTCTCTTGATTAGGTAACCAGTTTGAGGTAATTGACGAGAAGCCAGTAAAGGATCTCGGGTGACAACAAAGGGCTTTGTGGGCTGGCTGAGAGCCAAGCAGAGGTCAGGGGTCATTGAACAGGAAGAAGAACACGTCTGTGGGTCTGTATTTCATCCAGGGGATCTGGCGAGGTGTTGAGACCTGCTAGTCATTACTCCCTCAAGGCTGGCATGCAGTATTTTCTATTGTGGGCTTGTGGCCCGACACAGGTGACACAATAGTGACCAGCATCCACCTCATTCAATTCCCTCACTGATTCCCAAGTCATCTGTTAGCATCCCTGGATTATATTGTGCACTGTGTTCCTGTGTGTCCAAACATAGTCTATTGTGTGTGAGTCAGCAGCAGCTGACATTGACAGTCCTTCACTTGCTTGTAATATTTTCACGGGTTTTCGACCTCTGAGCCCTTTGACTGCACACGGCCCAGGTTGGGCATCAGCATCTGAGCCAATTTTTTGCATCAGGTCCAGAACAATTCAAAGGCTATTTTCACTGTTGTTTAAAAGCTTGTCCCTCGTCAACCCATTCTGTTGTGTACTTCCCTTCATTATGGGGCCAGATTATTCTCAGATCAGAGGACAGGACAGAAGAAAGATGTCTTTATTCAATAGAGAAATATCCTTTAAATATCCTCTTCAATTCATGACTAATGCCTTACTTAGCCTGATCAGTAGAAATTAATAAATTGCTGCTGTCATGCCGACTGGGATTCTACACCCTGATAACCACAAATACATCATCAGCAACAACAAGAGAGTTCAGAGGATGCCTGCAAGCTGAATGAACTCTGCCAGCTTTGGTCCAGATATCCACTGGCGGGCGAGACCATGTTGTGTATCAGTGATTGCTTCTTGAGGTAGAAGAGCATGAAAAACCCCCGTCTAAGAGACATGCGTAACTTAGTTATGTATGATGGAACATGCGTAAGGGGTCATAAGGGTTGGGTTTATCTTAGAGGCATACAGTGCCAAGGTTGTTCTTTCTGGGAGTACGTGCTTGTACTGTAACAACATTAGCAACAGGTCATGGTTTGTTTTAGTGCCACCCGCTCCAAAACGGTCAATGTTCTGTCAGTTTCAAGAAAGAAGTGTTGTGGTTAGAGTCTCGCCGGTTCTCAATCATCAAGCCAGCGTGTAGCCCTGGTCAAAGCATGCATGCAGTTCTTTCTGGGCAAATGAATGATTTTCTGACGATAAACTTTGTTGACTTTAGGCTGAGCAGGGATTAGAGCCATAAGGCAGGCTGCTTGTAGGAGGAGATGTGCTGGCTGTTTTATATTTAAAATGTACAACTATGAATAAGTAAAAGTAAAATTGACGTTTTGTATGATTACCGTTAGGCAGCTTGAGGCTGTCTTGCCAAGTGAAGCATAGGCAGTGGTACTGTTTGTCTGTCCAAGTAGGGTGAAGGTTCAGTTTGGGCTGGCCAGATCTGCCACTTACATCTGCCTTTCTTCTCAGGCAGACGATTTGTTGTAAACTCTGTGATTTCGCAAGCTGCTGGGCAAAAGATGTGCTGATCTGCATTTCACAGAAACATTTGTTTTGATTTGCTGTATTGTCATAGCGGCTTCATGTTGAACATTAGGCTTGATTTCTCTAAACTAGCACTGACTGTGCCGGTCAAATTAGGTGATGTCATTCAATGTGTTGTGTCAATTAAATTGGTTCCGTGTGGCTTGTCGGTATGGAGCGTTGCTATGCCAGGGCTTGTGGTTTTGAGTCCCATAGGGAACCGTTACAACACAATCTGAAAATGCATGCATTCACTATGGGAAGGAGCTCTAGATTTTGTGCACAATGCCTTTAAACATGCTAAATAGAATTGCTGTCATTAGCTGTTGTTTAGAGATCTCAAAACACGTTTCAGGAAGTGTGATATACGGGGCTCCCTGTTTCTATGTCCTGTCAGTTAAATCATTGTAGTCTCCTTACTCATCTAGTCTGATTATGCATTAGACTTTATCTAGCATTGCTCTCTAGGCTAATTATAGATTGTAGTGTTTATCTGATAATTTGTTTCATTGTATTGTTCGGTGTTGCTCTGTACACTTCTAATTTTTCAGCATAATCTGCTATTTAGTATTTTTGTTTGTAAGAATACAAGACACTTTCAACATTTCGTTAAATTCTTGTTTTAGTAAGTCAGCTGTGTTACGACAATGTTATGATGAAGACTCTGTCTAACTTGTATCCTACATTGCAAATAAAATCTTATTTGTTTGTTCACTGTCCATGATGCATAGCTGAGATAGAGCCATGCATTTATGTAAAAGCAGTTTGTGACAACTGCTGATGTAAAAAGGGCTTTATAAATACATTTGATTGATTGATTGAGCTTCACATTTCACACCAACCGGTCACCTTGAAATCAATCATGGTCTCAGGATTTAAATGTTTGCTTATTCTGCCACATTGAAGATACATGGTAAACATTATTGAATTCAAATGTATATAAATTAGCCCACTTCCTGTTTTCATCTGAGACTACGTCATCTGATCCTGCAGCCAGGCCTGGGACAGACATGTTAACCATGTCAAAGGCAGAGCCCTCCGTTCAATGTCTCTGTCCAACAAGTTTGGTTTGAAGACTTCGGCCATCTTTGAATCTGGAAACCTTGTTATGACCTCAGTTCTGATTAGATTTACTGTTGATATAAACCTGAAGCCATGTTTGTGTTAACCAGTTGTGAATGGACTTGTATGACAAGGTCTTAACTTTGGTTGTGCGCTTAAGTGTGTCTTAAGTCTCACTGTGTGTTTTAGGACGCTTTAACAAAGGACAGATACGGGTCATAACTGAATGATGTTCATTGCGTGATCCGTGCACCTGCATTAATGCTTACTCACAGCCCTATACCACAGCTGTTAGATAATTTTGTTATGGGCTTGACGCTAAAGAACTATTAACGTGACTCAATTGTGTATTAAAACATCAGATTCAAAGTACACACTGTCTCCCTCTCTTCCTTAATCTTTCCATGTTTCTGGAGTTGTGGCCGTTCACAGAGTCTTTATGGCTCCAGAGCAGCGCTTTTATATACATTAAGCTAAATTGTATATTGTTTACAGTTTTGTTATTTAATGTACGAGGCATTTCTTGAGTTGTTGTATGGGTATAATGGTAAATATACCCCCTGTTTCATTAAATAGAGAATATGCTGAATTTAGCCTCGAAAATGTAGAATTTCGTGTTCCTTGTGAAGTCTCACTCCCCCAGCTCTTACTTTCTCTCTCTACCTCTCTCTTTCTCTGGGCTGGCTGTGCTGTCGTGGGCCTGTAAAAAATAGGGGGGATTTTCTGTCTTCACTTCTGGACGACTGAGTAATTTCCTCTCTGGGATCCACCTCGCTGAGGTAAAAATGCATGTTGAGAGAAAACGAGATCAGGAGAGGGAAGGATTGGAATGCCTGAGGTGCATCCATCTCTAAATGGAAAGCAGGTGACCGTCCATTGTGTTGTCCACACATGGAGGGAACTAGAGGAAAGGAGCTCTGAGGAGCAAAGGAGGATAATGGAGAATAAAGGAGAGAAGAGGAAGAGGTCAAAATCCTCAATTCACATTAACATTAGTCCTTGCCTAGCACGAGGTTTACCACTTCAACCCAACTTGGGCTGGACTGCAATGACATCAGACACGGAAAGTACTTTGTGAGCTGTGGTGGCCCCCGGGAACTTTAAGGGGTTTAGGGTAACTGATTATGCATGGGCTGTATACGGTGTGGTTTCTGGTTTGACGAATGGGAGTCGTGGGGTGCCAAGGCTACAGGGTGGCTTTGTAGACCTAACCCTGAGTAAACATATTAGTAACACTAAATCATGTCTCTGACTAGTAATGTGAACGCAATGAAAACGTTTGGGAAATGTTGACCCCCATCAGAATGTTTATTCTTGTGTACAGATAACAGATGATGAGAATCAGATGCCAGTGCTCCTCCAAACACCACGTAATGACTTGTGTTTGAAATGAACTGTGTCTAGAGAGACGGCCAGGAGGTTGGCTGACACCTCCTTCCTCATCCATCCATCACTCAGGCTCATGTTCATTGTTTGATCAGGAAACAGGACTTTTCTTTGATTGCCTTCCACATTTAAAATGTACAGTTTTTCTGGAAGTCATGTGAGTGCAGGACTTCACTTAAACATTCCTGTGACTTATCTCCATCTCGAACTATGCCTGCTACATTATGGTTACTTGTTTTGTCAATATAGACAATGCGTTGGTTGAAAGGATATTATTGATAGTTTCGTTCAGACATAAAAAGACGAATAACTTCATGTCAGTTTTTGTGGAGAATGCAAATTACTAGGTCCACCTGTTTTTGCACATTAACATTACACTATTCAGAAGGTCTATTTGGAATGACGGGACTCGGGAAAATGGTTAGGGCACTTCTTCAGTTGTCACTGACCAGTCCATATCCCTGCCATCAATCAAGGGAATTCCTACCCAGAGATGTCCGGATGTCATGGAGACCAATTTTGCCCCGCCCCCCACTCTCATTCCTGTCTCTTTCCTCCTCCCTTTTTAGTACTCTCTCTCTCTGTCTCCCTCTCCGTCTTAATTTATATAATAAAGATGAGGAATTCATTGGCTCTTTTACAGAACCATCAGTCAGTCACCCCCAGTGGATTTTCCTAATAGTGAGCCTGTCAAAAATCAATGTGCCCTTCACATAAATGTCACAATAGCTGGTACAGTCCCAGTGTTGGCCTCAACTTTGCCCTCCTCCTATTGGTAGAGTTCAGTATTCAGTGGCCCTTCATTGAAACACCATGTGGGGGCTCCATTGTACTCACGTGATCAAAAGACTGAAAAAGGACTGAGTATGTGAGAAAGACTCCCCTGGTTGATACTTTCCCCCGGTTTCTGTATTTCCCAATTTCCCGATCTACTGTACAAACATAATTGTGAACTTCAAAAAAACGTAATGTACATGTCATGTGTACATGCTGTTGGTTTTTGCTTTTGTTATTAATTATATATATATTAATGAATTGTTTTTATTTTCCACTTTCCACTTTGGTAAACCAATATTTCCGGTACAAATAGAGCTGTTTCAACTGAATGTTGCAGTGGACAAAAACCCTGTGGTTGGCTGAATTGTTGCAGGGCCAAGGTTTACCTTCTGTACTGCTTGGGTTCTGCACTGCCCGGGTACTGCACTGCCTGGTTTCTGCACTCCCAGGGATCTGGGGGCTGGTACGTTTGGCCATCTGTGAGTTCGGTCAATGATAAAAATAAGAGAATGCATTCTCTCTAACCCATAAGGACTCTGGTTTACACTTCCTGGTTAAGCAAGCAGTGTGATAAGAACCAGAACAGCATGACGACTTAATCACTAACTGGATTTTATGATATTTGGATGGTATGAAAAAGTAATTGAAACTAGTAGGACGACAGACTGGTGCTAGCTCTGTAGGTCAGTATAGATGTGGGTTTGGTCAGACTGGAGATGATAGGACGACAGACTGGTGCTGGCTCTGTAGGTCAGTATAGATGTGGGTCAGGTCAGACTGGAGATGGTAGGACGACAGTCTGGTGCTGGCTCTGTAGGTCAGTATAGATGTGGGTCAGGTCAGACTGGAGATGGTAGGATGACAGTCTGGTGCTGGCTCTGTAGGTCAGTATAGATGTGGGTCAGGTCAGACTGGAGATGGTAGGATGACAGTCTGGTGCTGGCTCTGTAGGTCAGTATAGATGTTGGTCAGGTCAGACCGAGTGGAAGGAGATGGTAGAGGTCAAGGGTGACGCCCCTGCCTGCTTCCGTTTTTTGGAAGCTGAAGTATCACAGCTTTGTGGAAGAGAAAAACGTGGTGGTGGGAAACGGCAGTGGGGGATTGGGGGTGGGGGGGTTGTGAGAGGGGTCTTCCACAGACCAAGAACACACACACACACACACACACACACACAATTCCCGTAGTAGCAGATGGACCTGCTGTAGTGACCCTACTATGGCTTTTGTTAGCCTCTCAGCCAGACACATGTTGACCCATATGAGAGATGCTGTGGTGATTAGGACAGGTTGTCCAATTATCTCACATCACTGGACTGCTTGGATGTGACCATTACTGACCAGGCTTGAGCTGTTACGCCGTCTGTTACCAAATAACATTCAACTCATGCTCACGTACAATTGTTTTTAAATGTTCGGGTGGGGATTACATTTTTTTATATTTCCATTTAAAATAAAAACAATTCTAACGCCTACCCTGACCTATAACACACCGTGACTAAAATGTGCGTCTAATCCAAAAATAGCCTTTTTACTAGTGGGTTCTGTCTACCCCCCCACCTCAGTGTTGTTGAAGGACGGGTCAGGATATTGATCTGCTCCGGGTAGTCATGATGTTCTGAAGCAGTAGGGTTCTGTTTCATGAGATCATAACAGCCTTTTCATCGGGGCTGTTAAATTGTGCTGTTAATACTCCTTTGCTCCGACACGTTTAGTGGGCACCAGCGCATAAAAGACTGCTGTGCACAGCAGGTTGGCTTAATACACTCCACTAATGGCCCCAGAGTGGTAGAGGACTCTATGAGTGGGTGCTGTACAGTCTATTACCTCTTTATCATGTTTTACCAACTCTCAGCTTCTCTTGGGTTTCAACCATGTGTGTGTCTTCGTTAATAAAGCGTTGTAAAACTAATAAGCCTAGGGCTGATAGAGAGCACATTCTGTGTCAGAAGACATAGTTCACACGTGTTTCGATGTCTTTTGCCTTAACTGTATGAAAATCTTTGTGATTGTGTGGTTCATTTGTAGATTAAAATATTATGTTTGATGTGTGACACCCCCCAGAAAGTCATTTTATTTCGACATACTTGAACACATGGATATTAAAACTAAATCGAAACCACATTCATTGGTAAAGGTAATCCAATTTAATGAATTACATAAACGGGTTTTCCTTTCAAACCATTTTTGCAATGAATGAATAAACAGAAATGCAATTTCCTAATGTGTAAAAACCCAATCGAAACTTAAATTTACCATCTCATTTAATTACTGAAATTAGAATCAGGTGCATTGAAACAGGTGCAGATGATCATAAAATCATTACAGGAACTTGGGAGTGTCCAGTCCAGCCCCTTGTCACATCACGATAAGATCACAATACCTTTCTGAGGCCCTCAGAAGAAAGACAATCCATGCCCATGAGTCTGGGAAGGGTTACACAGACATTTCCAAACAGTCCATCATTCTACTGTTTGAAGGACCATCTACAAATGGAGAAAGCAGACCACTGGCAAACAACACAGGACAGGTTGCCCTAACAAATTCAGTGCAAGAACTGAGTTATAGATGTTCATAGACATCTCTAAGAACCATTGGGGGGAAGATAAGTGATCTACTGGCCTCTCATGGCACAAATGGTGTTAAGGTACATGGGTCAACTGTCAGAGACTGCACACACCTGGCCTACATGGGAGTTCAGGAAGGAAGAAGCTTTTGCCCTCAGACATGAATTTTGAGACACGACGTTGCCAGACAACAATCTGAAAAGACCAGAGTCAAATATGAAGTTGTTTGGCCGCAATGCCGGGTGTTGGGAAAAAAATCAACCACTGCCTGTGAAGTGTCTGTGAATTTGAAACACACAGTCAAAGGAAAGAGTCTGAGGGTTTCTGTGAACCTGTGGAGCCGTGACTTGGGAGCTTTTGTCTCAAGGTTGGAGGACAGCTTCTCAAGGTGATCTTATCCACCAGGAATGTCTCTCGGTATTAACTGGGACAGCAGCCCTGTCGAGGTGCTGTGAGGGGAGGCCATTTCAGCATGCAGAAGTTGCAGTGTGTTCAGTTCACTTGCATGTAGATGCGTTTGTTATGTGTTGATTTATACTTGGCCTTTGATGCTGTGTGACTCCCCTGGAGCTCAGAATTTTTAGACAGGGTCATTATGACTCCAGTCAACCCGTTTCTGCATCTTGTCAGTGCCGAGACTTGGAGATAATTCTGCTGGTCTCACACAGGCATTGCTAAGTTCATTGTTGATTCCTCCTTTTGTCGTGCTTCATCTGGATTAAACTGGACATATTCTAATAGTTCTACCTGCTCTTGGAGTGCTATAGCAGTTGTGCAAGACTAGTTTTCCTGTTGTGCAACCATGAGTAATCCTTAAGATCCATGGTAATTCTTAAGATCCATGGTAAACCTTAAGATCCATGGACTATACACCCCAAAAAGAAAAGGCTCCCAGAGGATTCAGTGACCGGTCCTGAAACTGAGGGCAACTGTAAGTTCTTTGAGGAACCCATTAACTTTTTTGGTTCCTCAAATTACTGATAGGGGTTCCTGGCAGTGTTGATGTTAAGACACCTTTATTTTTAAACTGTGTGCAGAGGAGACACATAGACAATGTGACTTTTTCCCACAGAGAAGCAGCCTTGGTCTCTCCAGAGTCTGTTAGGAACTATGCCCCCCACACCACACTCCCTCTGTGTTTGGAGTCTCCATTGTGTGTGTGTGTGCCCCAGGGGGATGGGACCCTGTTCCCAGGAGCTTAGAATCTCTGCAGGGGAGCTGTATGTGTGGACCTTGGCCTTGGCCTCCAGGGATCACAGGGTGCCTGTTTCCAGCCGTCTGGCCAGGACCAGAGAGAGGGAGGAGGACATTGGGATGGTTGGACATTTGGCTGGTTGGCATCACTTTGAATGGACCTCCAGACACCCTGACGGTTGCGAATGTGAATGTACTCCATGATTTGCCCTACACCCCCTTCTGCCTCGCCCTCCCCCACACTCAGTGGCGCCCCATATCCCAGAGTGCCCCCACTTTCCTGCCCTCTACAAACAATAAACAAACTCAGCAAGCGGCGGCTGGCCTCCTAATGAAGGGGGAACTAAGGCAACTGGGCTCTATTGTTACAGCCGTGTATTGACATCATATTTTGGGTAAACAATGTCCGCCTCACATGGCTGAAAGCATTTGCAGGGATGTTTGTTTGGTTTGTTAAGACCATGAGCACTTGACTAAATTGCTAATGGGAACCATGAGGTATTGCGCTAAAAGCTCAGCCCCCCCCCCCCCCCCCCAAAAAAAAGACTGACATGTGAGGCCACCTAGTAAAACAATTATCAGGTCAGGTTGTTTGAAAATGATTCAGTTGATTTGTCATTTTTTATTATCCTGT
>JACXGJ010013457.1:0-16221 GCA_016801105.1 Esox niger | reverse complement strand
TACAACTCCCTGCCACTTCTCCCCTGCCGGATCAATGGTTTACGTTAGCATTCCACATCTCGCAATCACATCGAACAGACCTTCCGTGTACCGACTTATCGCCCGTCCCCGACCACTCTGCCTGAGCCCTGCCTGTACGTCTGTTCTCTGCCGGAATTGCGATCCCTTGCCTGTCCCCGATTACTCTGCCCGTCCCTTGGCTGTGCTTCTGCCGCCCGCTCGTGTACCGACCATCCGCCTGTCCCTGACTACTCTGCCTGCCACTCGTCTGTTCCTTCGCCGCCAGTCGGTGAGACACCTCACCTCCCGTCCCCGTACACTCTACCTGCCCGTTCCCCTCTTGCGCCCTGTCCGCACTTGGATCCTTACCTGCTGCCCTGACAAACTTTGAGGCTGGAATCATTGCTAACACCAGTAAGATAGGCTTCATAATTCATTGACTGTCCACCGGTAATCTCTGAAGAATATTTAATATAATTAATCATACTAAAAAAAGATAAAGCTAGGATTGCAACAAATAGGATTACTTCCTTTACTTTCCCTTTTTATTGAGGGAACAGGCATGGTTGCCCCATTAGCCCCCACCTCTTCGCCTTCATTTTTAATTTGTTGACAGAGGCTATAAGAATTAGAAATGCATGGCTTTGAAGCAGGTCTCCATACCTAAAAAGGTTAGCCTTTTTGTAGAAACCTTATTTGGTTTTCAACTAACTCAGAGCACGTCTCATTTGCACAACTTATTGGAATATTATTGTTTCAATACAAATGAATAATTTCCCTTAGCTGTCTTTGACCATCATCCCATCATGCATATAATTTCTTTAAGTGGTTGCCAATGGGCTACAGGTATTTGGGTTAATATGAACTCTGTTGAGTCACTTTTGATGGATGGATGATGGATGGAGGGAATTGCCACTCACTTAGTTAGAATTACTCGTTAGAATTAATGTAATAAAAATTCATGGATTTCTATGTTTCTGTCTCTCCATATATCTTTGTCCACAGCATTATTATCCTTCATCTATTTTTGTTTTTCAATTGCACTGTTCACGTTATAGGTCACATTATAGGTAGAAAAAGTTATGACATGATTTATTTTTGCCTAATTTTTTTAAATCACAAAAAACAGGCAATTTAACAGGGGTTTGTAGCCCTTTTATATCCACTGTATATTTTTTTCATTGTCTTTTATTGTTTAGTAATTATTCATTGAAAATTGCAAAAAGACAATATAGCCCCCAAAAGAAGAGAAAATATATTGCCTTGACCAGATACAGTATGCCCATAAATCCCATTAGATGATATCCCTTGTTTAATAAATATTGAAATGCCTGGAGACATTTTACAATCTTGTTTGAAAATGTATTCAAAAGTGGTAATCGTATTACCAACCAATTGTATCTTTTTTAAGTCAGAGTTCACCACAGTTTCATTGAAGTGTTTGATCCGAAAGTGCACTTTTTCCCTCTATGATCTGCGTCTGTGATCACCATACCACTGAAGAGTCATAGCAGATGCTTCAATATTTTTGGCAGCATTTTGATAAAGCACCATCTGGAGAAATATGTTGCCTTTAGATAATTTGCACCTCTCTGCTAGGTATCATTGCCTATAAATGTACCTCAAACCGGTGGATCTTGGGCCACAAACCCATTATTCGTGCAGAAGTAAATGTGTGAATTAAGATTGCATTTCACTCAACATAAACCCATGAACAGTTTAATGCGGTTTGCAGTAATTCCGAAATACACTTCAAGCATATACAGTACCTTACTGCTACTGAATGTCCTCCAAACGCTTCTTAAGTAAAATAACAAAACATAAAAAGAAAATCAACATTAACATGTTCTTTTAAAGCAGAGGCGGCAAACCGGTTCCACATAGGGTCGAGTGTATGCTGTTTTTTTTTTTTCCATTCAATTGGTGCCCAACTGAGGCCAAATAGAACGAGGTGAAGGAAGAACTTAGCCAATCAGTTATCTAATTCACCAACCAAGCACAAGGTGAGAACAAAAACCTGCAGACACTCGGCCCTCCATGGAACCGGTTGGACCCCTCTGGATTGGCATAGTAACTGATTCATGTCAGATAACCCTTCATAAATCAGATGTTTGTGGCAAATAAGCTTTTGACCTGGCTCATTGTTTATTCTGCTATCCACATACCAGAAACTTAACAGTAAAATATAGTAAAAATATAAAAAAATTAACTGGGAAGAAATATTAGAATAATTACTAATATTAGAAGGACCTAATGACATGTTCTGCTGAATGAACAAATGAGAACATGTCCTACTGTAACATTTAGAGGTGGGAATTAGTTTATATTATTGATGTTTCACTGAGCTAACGATATATTAAAATGCTTTGTCTGAAAATCCAATGTGCATAGACTTGATGTAGCCTAGATCAGATGAAGGATCAGTGTCTGTGTGGTAAAGTATGAATATATCCTTTATTTAAACGATGGCCTTTAGTAAGACGATCAAAAAGGCCTCTCAGAAGAGCTGATCATAATGAGAGAAGTAAAGAGATGCATAGAGGTCAGAACTTGTCAATTACTGCTTAGCTGGACTCCCTGAAGACTAAACACTCTTCCATTTAAGGCAGCAATGACTCCCAGATCAACACACCAGATTAGTGTGATCTGTCTCCAGTGACATGTCCATCACAGCCCAATATTTTACCCCAGAGAAATAGATTGTTTTATGATGGATGTCTGAATCCTTCTAAGGTAAAAGCTAGAACTGTCGAACAATTAAAATAATTCATTGTGATTAATTGCAGAATCTTCTGTAGCTAAACATAATTTTAAATTGGGCCTTAAATAAACATTTTTCTGTCTAAAAAGCAGTGCATTAAGTAAAAAATATACTGGGTTTCATTGTAAATTATAGACAGTGTGTGACTTTCAATTAAATAAGTGACACCTGCTGATGTTTATGCTGAGATGTGGTTAGATTTGGGCTCAGGTAGTGTCTTGCAAACACTAGCTTCCCTGACAACAAAACATGTCTAAATTAGATTATTTTAATAATTAGCAGAGGACCAAATGCATAAGTTAGACTACTTGAATATTAGTCAAAATTGCTAATAAAGGTACTTCCCCGAAATAAGAAGCACTGATCTTTCAGCACAGAACACCACACATACAAAGGATATATAGACTAGCTACCAAAATGCTCAAGAAAACATTTGAAGGATATATGATTCAACATGGAAAGTTGCAAACATAGTTGAATGTCTACATGAAACATGCTAACAATAATGACATTTATGCTAGATGTAGTTGATTAAACGATAACTAAAATATTTTTATTTTTGTAAATGTTTTGAAAGTTATTTTTGGAAGTTATGGATGCAAAATCATAATTTTAACTGTGGCGCTTGGCCTTAAGCTTATTATTATGACTAGAGCACTGGGTCAGTAACAAAATTTGATTTGTTCAATATTTGTATGAAAAAAAATAGACACTTTGTTAGACCTGGCCATTTAAACTGCCCAGCAACACTACATACTGAATCTGAATTTTGCCATGCCTTTCTAAAGTAAGCAATCTGGATTTTAACAGTATTCACTCTGTCTCATTAAAATTTTAGAGCTGGCTATGGGTGCATCTCAATATTTCCTGAGATGTGGCTAAGTTGCTAAGCAACATAGTTTATGCTTTAGAAAGAATTACTGTACCGCTGTTTTTAATAATTTGGCTAAAAGCCTTTGACTGTCAACAATCATTCATGTTATTACACAACCAAGTGTTCTCAGAGGACTGTTTTGGTTTAGAAAATTACAATGTGCCAAATCTGAGGGCCTGCCACTCCTCTGGCAGTTTCCATGGGTATCCTTCAAGGTTTGATTCTTGGGCCTACTCTGTGTATATAAATGACGTTGCCATTGCTGCTGGTAACTCTCTTGTCCACCTTTATGCTGATGACATTACATTGTACACACATGGCTCCTTACTGAACCCTGTGCTTTCCACCCTTCAGCATATCTTAAAAACACCCAACATGCCTTTTCTGACCTGTATCTACTACGTAATAATAAAGCTAAATGTATGGTTTTTAATCAAAGCCTTTCTAAAATGATTGCCCCTCAAATATCCTGGTCAGAGTTTGTCAACACATACAGATATGTTGGAATCAGGCTTGACTGCTCACTCTCATTTAATACCCACATCACCTAGCTGCATTATAAAGTTCAATCTATATTCATTATATGTATGACAATTCTACCAATCCTTGACTACAGCAATGACGTTTTTAGTTTCGCTGCTTAAAAGTTCCTCTAATAAGTTAAATGTAATTCATGACTGCCATCCTCTTTGTAACCTTTACCGCCTTCAGTCCTCATCACTGTGACCTTTCCACCCTGGTTAATTTGCGCTTCCTAACACATGATGCCAGACTCACTCGTAATAAGTGATATATAAATGACTTTTAGATAAATACTTTCTCTACCTTAGTTCACTTCTTAATATCTGCTAGTCTAATAATAACCTGCACTCAAGAAGATATACATATAGGTCCGGGACAAATTAAGAGACCACTGCACCTGTTTCTTATCTTTCCAAAAAAGTTGAAAAAGAAAGTTTGGCGTGAGGAACAGAAGCGTTCAGTTTGTAATGGTCTCTTAATTTCAACCCATCTGGGTTGAAATGACTATATATAGTAGTTGTGATCATAGCTACATGTAATCATTGTAATGAATGACATGATTTGTTTTTGTCTGCACCGTTACAACCAATTCCATTGGCCTAGATAACATTAGTGAAGCTAGCCAGACCTCCCTTGATAAACATAGCGTTAGCTAAGTTAATAAACGTTAATACAGGAGACAATTGCACCAATACAATATTCTACAAAGCAACCCAGGCTGTCAATTGTGGGTCAGTATAAACGGTTTACGGTTTACCCGACATTAGGAAATGCTGGCTACACTACGCTACACTGACCACTCAGAACCACCGCAAAAATAATTTAGGTTAATTAGCACTAAACTTCGCTTTTACATTAAATAATTTCTTTTTTACCTCCCAAACAATTGCATTATTGACCAGTCCTGATTGAATGTACAGATAGCTGTCTGTACTTCGGTATGAATTCATTTTGGTAGCAGTGTAATGCGGGGAGGGATACTCCACAAGGTATTTGTATACATCCTTCAAGTTCAGCTACATTTTCACTGTTTTTAACAATGTAAATAATGCAGCGGCTGCTGTATATGGGTCACAAGTGCCTAGGACTTGCAGTGTGTTTGCATACCTTTGTTTTTCTTCTTTTGTGAGGTGATCAAAACACAAATTTGTGATGTAGCTCCTAAGTCCCAGTGTTAGCCGCCACATTTAAAACATGGTTTGCCCGCCAGGCTTTCAGAACAACCACGTGATTGAAAACTATTAATGCACTGGCATTGAATTCAACTTGTTAGCCCCATTACAACCCCCAGGAGAGATCCACAAAGACGTGCCATTTTAATAGCCAATTCACATGTAAAAAGGGACGTATTTTTCCCAAAACCCCTTTCGGTTTTTCGATACCTAAACAAGGAGACTGGCCCTATGCAACGGCGTCAAAATCAACTTGTTAGCCCCTCCAGGGTCTTGGAAGAGAGCCAGCCACAAAGATGCGCTGTTTTTGTAGCCAATTTTGATGGAAAAAATAACATTTTATTTAAAAAACATCCCTTCTTATTTTACATTGGTTATTCATGGTCAAATGGGGCATGTGCTTAAACTATGAGTCTTAAACTGCGTTTGAACAACGCCTTTTTTTGCCTATTCACTGGGCAACTTGGTTTTTTTCAAAAACGACTCTCAAGTGTTAGGCCTTGTGGATCTTTTGTATAGCACTTCACCTGGTTGCCTTTTCACTATCCATTATGTGTAATTGTTCTTTTTGTACGCTATTATTTTTTGGTAACAGACTCTCTTCACCTCAAACTCGTATTTTGAGTGTAATTCACTTGCAAAAAAAAGAGGAAAAAACACATTAAACTAAGTTCAAGGTAAATTTGACTGATAGCATTTTTTTTTTACTTCTAATTCTCTAAAGATACCACTATAATATTGTTACTATAAATTATTCTGGCCGTGATAATCATGTTGTGAAAATGTGATATTGTGACAGCTCGATCTACAAAAGTGACCTTTATGGGAAAATAGCAAAGAAAGCAATTGTTGAAAAAACTAATCAAATCTTTGATAGTTTCTCAGAAGTGGAAGAAGAGACTATGTTTGTTTAGGACCAAAATTGTGATTTTTTGTTTTACCGATAAGCTGTATGTTTGGTGCAAGCCTAACATTGCCCATCATCCTGAGAACACCATTCCTACCGTGAAGCAAATAATGTAGATGCTTCTTTGCGTCAGGGTCTGAAGAAATTATAAAATAGAGAAAAAAAATTATTCAGTATAGTATTGTGAAATCTTGGAAGAAAACCTGCCAAGTCTGCAAGAGACCTTGGACTTGGGGAAAATGCATCTTCCAGCAGGAAATGACCCGAACATACAGCCAAAGCTACATTTGAGTGGGTTGGAAACAAAAAGGTTAATGTCCGGATCTTAATCCAATTGAGAATATCTGGAAAGAGTTGAAGATTGCAGTTCTCCAAAGACCCCTATTCCAACTTCACGGCGCGCTTGAGCAATTTAGCAAAGAATTGGAAAAAACTGCTCTGTCCAGATGAGCAAACCCAGTAGAGGCTTATCCAAATAGACTGGCTGTAATGCTGCCAAAGGTGCTTCTACTAACAAATGACTAAAGAGGTAAATACGCATACAATCAATTACTTTCTGTTTTGTATTATTATATAAATAATTGAAAACAATTTGTCCAAAAACATTTCTCTTTGACATTATCGACCTTTTTGTATTGATCAGAGGCAAAAACTCCAATTAAAAGTGAAAAGGTACGGAGTCCTTATGTTTAGACAAGAGGAGGGTAACCAGATGTGTTGACTGTGTTGTAAATTTGGGAAAGGATGAACATGAGGTGTTGATGTAGATCGGGGGAAGGACCAGATAGAAGGAACACAACAGGGGGAAGGAAGGGATATGAAACATGCTGTTTCCACAGGGTACCTATGCAAACTCCAACCACCACCCATACTTGTATAAGTATTGTATTTAAACTGCCCTCAGAGATGTCTCATTGTTTACCTTGTATCTATGATTCCTCTTGCCAGTAATAAAACTGCTAATTGTGGTAAGATAATTTTGGCTCTGTAACTTAGTTCCGAATTTTGGCTTCTGTAACTTAGTTCTATAAGATGGAATTGCCATCGCAGGGGTAACACTTTTGAGACTTTATAAACCTTTCAGCAAGACAATGATCTCCAGTACCATGCCAAAGCACCAATGTGACTGTTTTAACAACAAAAAGGTAAATGACCTACAATAGGCTGGTTCATGTCCTGATCAATCTCATTCAGAATCTATAGCACTATTTGAAAATTGCAGTCCAAAAGCGTCTAACCAACTACCTAACCAGATTAAAAAAAGGAAATCAAGATGTTTGGGCCAAAATATCTCTACCGCTGTTACACTGCAGGCATGGAGTCGGTACCCATGCGGTGGGAGAATGGAAGATATTTAATAACTATTTTGATGAAACAAAACCGAAACTAAATCACAAGATTACATTTGGGTGTAACCAAAACAAAGAAAAACAAGACACACAAGAATAGGAGGAAATTAAATAAGGACATTGATTAAGAAAACAGGCGAGTGTAAAATACAAACAGGTGTCCATGCTCCAAACGAAGGATAGAGGGCTTTGGATTCCGCCTGGCATTTTGTTTGCCTTGCCAGGACATGACACACTGTGTGCAAAGCTGGTATGTACCATTACAGCTACTGTTCTGCCAAACATTTATGTGTAGGGGTTTAATAGTTAGAAAAAAAACATCTATACTTTTAATATTTGTGCGGATATTTCCCCCCCAAAAAACAGTTTTGTAGTACAATAACAGATTTTGAGTGTGTTTTCAACTAAAAGTCACACAGAACAAAAATGTAAATGATTCATTTGCAATTCTGTAAAATTAGATTTCTTTTTTGCATACATCAGACACTGAGTGCAATCATCTTATGGCTATTCATAAGTACATTTTATTCAGTGAAGTAGCTATGAGCAAAGTCAGTTCTAGAAAAGAAAGTTATTCTTTAAGTCACTGCATAAATATGTCTGCTAAACAACTAAGATAAATTATTTACATTAATTTGCAGCTGGACTTCACTTCACTGTTTCATTAATATCATAATTATCAGAAATATGAAATAGAAAATATCATACAATGGTAACACCTTACACTCACAGTTGTATAACTCAGAAATAATGTAATTACAGTTTAATTTACTGCCATTGTAAGTGCTTATGGAATTATTTCATTGAAATGTTATTGGCTCTGCATAGCAAATCTGACAATCTGTGCTTGTGGTAGGAGTAAGTTGGGGGAGACAACTAACTACTGCATGATACGTATTTCTCAAAATACAAATAAGTTATTGGCTAATTTCAGATCAATTTATTTAAAATTATTATAAGATGAAAACAAATTGTGTTGGTGGTAGGTACAGAATGTTTTCAATTTGATCCATTGTCTTAGAGAAGAGCATTACAGTGAACAAGTGTTATACCATAATTGCTCCCCAGGTTTCCTGAAACATTATTAAAACAAGCCATCAAATGGTAAAAGGGAGGCTGCAAATCTCTTTAATAATGACCTATATGGCTCTAATGAGCTTCTTAAGACAATGAAGCTATCAATTCAGGGTAGAGTTGCACAAACCCAGGCATTTGTTGGATGCCATCCATTTCTGTGATAATGTGTTATTAATGTCTGGTCCACAGTGGGCCAGGTTTTATTACCAAAATATTAATCACTTGCCAAATATATGGGCCATAATTTTTTATTGTAGAGGATTACATGGTGCACCACTCTAATGGGACCCTAAAAGATCCATAAACAGCCATCAAGTTATATTTGTGAGGACAATGTTTTGTCATCTGATTACTCTTAGTCTGATCAGTGACCACTGAGTCTGGTTTAGTTATTAAAGTTGTGCTTGTATTAAAGCGTTCAGGTCTTAGACTGTCTACAAAATAACTATATGTTGCATGTTTGTTTGGTCTTGGGAGTCCAGTGACCACAATGAATGGTTTAGGTGCATGATTTAGCGGGAATTATAAATGATGGCATACTGTATAGGTTTGGCAATCTTAGGATGAATGCATTTCCTGTAAATTACACTGGATAGAAGCATTTGCTAAATTACTAAAATGGGCATGTCAAATGGAATCTATTACATTGGAATCATCACAAAGCAATGTGTTTTCAGCTGCAAAATACTATGGACATCTCCCAGATAGGGAAAGAAGGAAGTAGGACATAAAAAAGAACTGATTCTTAGATCTATTTTGAAAGATTTTTGCTGAAGAGTGCAGTGTAATAGTATTTGTTTAAGCATATTGTTTATTAACAAGGGAGAGTTTATTAAGATAAAATAATTATGATGCTTTTGCACATACATTTTGTCTGTCATAAACAATAAGATGAAGGAGGGAGGTGTGAAAGTCAGATCCTGTAATCGGTACTGTTGTGACACACTCATTTCACACAATGCCTGTTTACACAATCCTTCCTCATGTTTCTATTTTCTCTGTCAAAATCAGAGACAGCCATAACTCAAAATGTATGTAACAATTAGACAGCTAGCACTTACAGTACAGGACATTCCCAGGGAGGCTGCAGCAATCATTTCTGAGGACACTTAAAAAACACCATACATGCGTACTGTATAGCATACTGCTTTTACTGTTTGTCTATTGCCTTTTGTCTTAGGAAGTCAGCATTACTGAGAGTGTCAGTGGGGAGGATAGTGTAAATACACTCATCATACGCTTGATCATTCATGGCGTATGATGAGGTTGTTGGATGATTTTTGTGGGATGGGGAGAGGTGGCACCATGGGAGGTCAACATGACACATTGACAATGGGGAGCAGAGGAACTTGACACGATGAAAGAGCCTTTGTAAGTGCTCTGAGCTAGTGTTAGGATGAGCTGTCAAAGAGATGTAGAGAAAGTGAGCAAGAAAACTGTAAAGGAGAAAGAGTGAAAGCAATAAGAGTGTGGAGAGATGGGACATTTGAAAAAGAAAATGAAGGTTGAGGAGGATAATGATGGATATGCGTGAAATAATTCACAGAATGCACATTGAGCTCTCGTTTGGGGGTCAGGCTGAGTGAGAATCTTCATTATGGTGCACTTTTATGCACACTTCCTTAATCTCTTAAGGACTGCATGCTGTTACTGAGAGACCATATCAACCAAGGATTTCAAAAAGATTATCTCTGTCTTCAACATTTTGTCGAATTATTGCTATTGTACATTTAACCAGTTGCAATCAGAAAGCATGTCTAGCATTACAAAAAAGACAGACCTGCTTTACTTGACTTTTCTATTAGATTTTTCTGAAGTGGCATTTGACATTCTCGCAATGTCAAGTGCTATGCCAAGTTGTTGATTACCAATCTTGGACCTGCAAGCTCATTACATTAAGCCAAATTTTCAAGTAATTTAATGGGGCTAAAATGCAGTGTAAATGCTACTACCTCTGAGGGACAGAGTCTGTGCCTGTGCTACGGACATCTTTGTCTGCCACAGTGTTTAATAAATGGCACCTTCCTCAACAACTGCCAATAAATATGAGGGCATTGGCAAAATGTCTGTCTTGATCATAGGCTTGGCAGTTTCAGACTCTGTTATCAATTGCAGGTTTCTCCAAGGCAGCTCAGCCCAAAACAATGTATAGAGCATCTATTTTACTCTCCTGTAATTATTAAGTCCCAGACAACCACAAATAATTCTATAACATTGTTCATCAGAGGTGGATTTTCCACAACACCTTAAGAGGAATATAGTTATTGTAAGTCGCTCTGGATAAGAGCTAAAATGATTAAAATGTAAAATGCAAAAAATGTAAGCATGTGGAAACCTGACCATCAAACCTATTTCAGACCGTTTGACATCCCATTCCAAAACCATGGGCTTTAATATGGAGTTGCCCCCCCCTCCGCTTGTTTATAAATATAATCATTAAAATGAATCCAATGACCCTTGATCTTCCAGAATCTTGGTGTTTATCTGAACGTAACCCAAAATCAGAGAATGTGTTAGCCTATTCTGTTATTCATTTTATTTATTTATTTATTGCTTCAAAACATTGTTGAAAAATGAATGTCAATTTCTTGAAAAGGACAATGACGCTATTGCATCTATATACAAATCAAGATACTTACAGCTTACAGTCAATCGTGTCAGCAGCCAATGATAACCAATCAACGCAATATTCTAAAATGCAAAGCAAGCAGAATGAGGAGGCCTAAATGTTTGGAGATGAAGTGACTGCATCAAATGCAAATCATCATCCTTTTGTAGAGTGCTATCCCACGCACCTTTTCTCCTGAAATATCGTGATGAATTCCATACAGTGTTTCATCTTGAATGCAGTGCCAGGTTACAGCTAAAAAATTGTTGCCTAATGATCTAGACATTTCCTGTCTGAAAAAGATACACGACCAGGTAGGCCTATAATTGTTCTGAGAAAGAGGAGTCAATAGTGGGTAACTAAATCACATTTTATATGGGTTGGCTGATATTATTATCGTAGATACATTCTGTTTTTACCAGCCATCCAACCAAGCAAAACCGGAGAAAATTGAACTAGCGCTTCTTCAGTTACTAATCTGCTTAAGCGCATCCATGTTTGCATGCAAGAAAATCACACACACAACTGTGGAGTGCAATTATTTGTTTTATTTATAAATGTTTTTAGAACATTAAGTATAAAAATCAAACATGCAACACGTCATGATTATTTCACACACCTATTCTTTTTCAATTGAAGTAATCCATGAAGTTAACATATGTTTTTGAAAAGTGTATGTAATCAGATTACAATATTTTTGTTAGTAACGTAAAGGATTACAGTTACTTTTATATTTTGTAATCCGTTACTCCCCAACTCTGGTCATCATGATATCATTTCAGTTACGATCTTAGTCAAGTATAATGCAAATGGCATTGTGAATTGGGGTGCAAACTCTTACTGATTTCTCACTACAGGCTTGATCTGGGCCTTTTAACAAAAATCCTTCTCATTCAGTTCCGGGCAAATTTGACGTGATTGTATGAAATTGCATTTGGAATCCAGTTAGGAAATGATGCAATGTGTCTTAAATGGCTGTCCCACTATAGTTGTTTTCAGCTGCACAAGTTGTCTGTATTTATCGTCATCCTTAGGGAGTCTGATCCGAGCTCGTCATGCACATTATTGAGGCTAAATCTGATTTGACTAAAAGGCTTCATCATTTAGAGGGTCTTTTAGCAAGCAACCATTGAGATACAATACAATGGAGGTAGTGTTTGCATTCATCTTTATGGCAATTTGTACATTCCTGCTCGGCTCTTAAGGAAATCCCTTGACATGTTCCTGACTAAACGATCAGTCAGCTGGAAACCAGATCAAAGGAAGAGCAGATGCACTATAATGCTACAGTCAGAGCACCCTGGATGGTTAAATGTTGAGGAAAGAAAGTAAGCAGATCATGAAAAAGATTGAGAAAACCCTGTCCTTGGTAAATTAATTGTGTGTTTTAACAGTAGTTGAAATACCAGGGAGGTGGCCAGCACCATAATACCCAGGCCCAAATCAAAAAAGTTACTTAGGGTCCTTAAAAAGTCCTTAAAATGGACAATGACATCAAGTAAATTTTGATTATTTCCTAATGAGATAGCCACACATGTGCTTATTCAGTTTTAATTTTAAAGCCACCTAATTGCCCCCAGTTTGTGCAGAAGATCAGTGTGAAATGGTAGAACTATCAAAATTATTTTTCTCCCTCAGTGGATGTGGTCAGTGGATGACCCCTTAAAAATGGCCCATCATCAGAAATGTCCCTGCATGTGTCCCTACAGAATGAAGATGTAGGTAACCTCCCAGCATGTTTTCAACTATTGCAGACAAGACACTACATTAGCAGTAGCACACAATATTTGTATGGAAGAATTTCAGACTGGGTATTTTGTGAAAGCACTTTGTCACAACTGCTAGTGTAAAAAAGGCTTTAAATATATTTGATTGATTTGTTGATGGTAGGAATTTTTGGGATGACTGGAAAGAACTGTGAGGTTCGATAGGAACCAGACACTAAGATATAATTATATTTATTTCCGGTATAACACTACAGAACCCCAGGCAGCCAGTTAGGTTAATGCTTTTGTCTGTCTGTTTTGTACAAGATTCTGTGTAAACGAACGGTCTGAGATCACTCCCAATGTATTCTCCAATCTCATAAAACACTTAAGAAAAAGGCTTTATTACATTGTCCTCTCGAGGTAAGTTATTGACTATTGGTATCAATCATTTTGAAATTATACAAAATCTATGTTTTTTTAGCATTTTGTTACAACCCAATTCCCCAAAAAGTTAGGCCACTGTAAAATGGAAATAAAAACAGAAGGCAAAGATGTAAATATTATTTAAGCACTATATTCAATTGAAAATAGTACAATGAAACATCAAATGCTGAAACAGAAATAATTATTGTTCCTTGAAAAATATAAGCCCCCTTTGAATTTGATGCCAGCAACACAATTCAAAAAAGTTGTGACAGGGGCCACAAAAGACTGGAAAAATTGTGTACTGCTAAAAATCTAAAGTAAGGATGAAGTGTGGTTCATCACTCTTTGATAGACTGTGCAGGCAAAATGTACAATAATTTAATTGTGTAATACAAATAAAAGAACGTAATGGAAACATCTAACAACTTTTTAGGTTAATTGAAAACAGATCAGTAACATTATTCGGTATAAAAAAACGTCCCAGAGAGGTTGAGTCTTTCAGAAGTAAATATGAGGGGTTCTATTTCACACTGTGAAAGACGGCATGGGCAAATAGTGCAACAATTTAAGACAAACGTTTCCCAATGTAAAATTGCAATTTGAGGATCTCATAATCGACAGTACATAATATTGTTAAAAGATTTAGAGAATTGGGAGAAATCTCTGCATGCATGGCACAAGGCCAAAAAACAATATTGGATGGCCGAAATCTTCGGGCCCCCAGGGGGCACTGCTTTAAAGAGGGACAGGCGGCACAGCTTTAAATTCTGTAGTGGAAACCACTGCATGGACTTAGGAACACATCCGAAAGCTGTTGTCTGTGAACACAGCATGTCTCTGCATCCACAAATGCAAGTTAAAACTCCATCATGCAAAGAAAAAACAGATATAAACAAGTTCCAGAAATGCTGCAGTGTTCTCTGGGCCCCAAGCTCATATAAGATGGATACATGTTAAAACATGCTTTGGAGCAACATATGCTGCCACCCAGGCATCATCTTTTCCAATGAAGGCCTTGCTAATTTTAGCAAGACAATGCTAAACAAAGAATTAAGAGACCACTCATATTTTTTCTTAAATCAGCATCTAAACATGTATGGCGGCTATTCTTTTCCAGTGTCTGTTAAATTCAAACACAGGCATAACTAATTTTACTTAATGAGGTACTGATTAGGTGATTACTTGAACCAAATCTAATTCAACAAGGAAAAATATAAAAACCACTACTGTGGTCATCACTATCCTTTTGCAATAGGATCAGCTGGCAAAAACAGTGCAGTACCTCAAAGGTATTTTGAATAAGAAAATTGCTATTCAGCATGACAAAAGAGTTGAAAAGAAAATCTTTGAGTGAGGAAAAGAAGGATTCAATTTTGTCTTTAGTGGCAGAGGGATACAGTGTCAGGTTGCTTCCATCCTGAAAATGTAAAAGACGACGGTTCATAAGAACAAGGTCAAGAAACAGAAATTGGGGACAACAAAGCTACAGACTGGCAGAGGGTGAAAATGTCAGTACACTGACCAAGATGACTGTCAACTCATTCGAATATCACTCAACAACTGTAGGATGACACCAAGCAACTGTAGGATGACACCAAGAATGTCAAACAGCAGCTGGAGTGAAGTGCACAGCAAGGACGATCCAAAACAGGCTTCTAGCGGCAGGGCAGAAGTTGTGCAAAGCTGGAAAAAAGGCCTTCATGAATGAGAAGCAAGAGCCTGGTTGAAGTTTGTAAAAGACCATAAGGATTGGACCGTAAAGGAATGGATTCAGGTCATCTTCTCGGACTAGCCACATTTTCAGCTTGGCCAAACACCTGGTCATCTAATGGTTAGATGGAGACCTGGAGAAGCCACAGTGTCTCACACCCACTGTGAAATTTGGTGGAGGATCAGTGAGGATCTGGGGATGCTTCAGCAAGGCTAGAATCAGGCATATTTGTCTTTGTGTGAAGAATGCATGAATCAAGCGAAGTACAAGGTGTCATGGAAGAACAACTGCTTCCTTCTGCTCTGACAATGTTCCCCAACTCGGAGAATAGTGTTTTTCCTGCAGGACAATGCTCCATGCCACACAGCCAGGTCAATCAAGGTGTGGATGGAGGACCACCAGATCAGGACCCTGTCATGGCTAGCCCAATCTTCAGACCTGAACCCTATAGAAAACCTCTGGAATTTGATCAAGAGGACAAGGAATGGTCACAAGCCATCAAACATAGCCGAGCTATTACAATTGTTGTGCCTGGAGTTGCATGAATGATGTGATTACAACTCTAAATTCATGTTATGACTTCATAAAGTCATAACATTAGTAACTCGTTGTTGAAAAGAGAATATGAATTTGTTTTCTGTGCATTATTTACGATCTGAAAACAATGCATCAAAATTCTTGCAGGGGGTATAGCTGACCATTCTTCTTGGCAAAATGCCTTCAGGTAATGCAAAGTCTTTGGTTGTCTTGTATGAACCGCACGTTTGATATATCCCCAGAGTGGCTCGATGACATTGTCAGCAGACTGTGATGGCCACTCCAGAACCTTCACTTCTTTCTGCTGTAACTACTGCAGGGTCAACTTGGCCGTGTGCTTGGGGTCATTGTCATGCTGGAAAGTCCACGTGTCAACTCCTTGTGCAGACGGAGACGAAGCAAGAGACAGTTTTCTTTCAATATTCATATATTTAATGTAGGAGTTGGCTTTCGCTCAATGTAGAGACAATAACACGCAAAGACGGGGGGAACAGAGGATACATATATATGTGGAATGGTAATGACTAGATGAGAAACAGGTGCGCTAAACAGGACAACAGGTGCAATG
>JACXGJ010013456.1:0-16224 GCA_016801105.1 Esox niger | reverse complement strand
TGTGTGTGTGTCTGTGTGTGTGCATTTCTGTGTGTGTGTATGTGTGTGTCAACCTGTCAGGTGCCCCTGCTGAGTGGAATGATGGAGGTGTGTGTGAGTGTGGAGGGGCGGGGCAGGGTATTGAGGTGAGCAGTGAAATGACGAGTGCTAATAACCGTTAGCAGTGACAGACTGCTTCATTAGCCAGCCTGACCTCTGTGGTGTCTCCTTACCGCCTTGTTCTTAAGCAAAGCCTGTAAAAGTGACTTTGGGGAGCTTTTGCAAAAGAAAACAGAAGGACGACACAGCAGTTAAGACGGACACAGCTCTCTGTACAGGTCGACCAATGGGACTGTTTTTAGTCAGTGTGCCCTGTGTACAGTCAGGAAAGACTGACAAAGAGAGAGGATATCAGTGAATGGACTATAATGTTACACTTTTTTTACTGATTATTACATTAATATGGGGTTTACTAAAGAAAGGAATTAAAAGAAAAATTAGTATATATTAACATTACTTTTACCTTGTTAATCTCACAAATTTCATGATCCTATATGTGATTAAGGCCTTGATTCATTACATCACTTCCAGCAGACTTGGGACCGTTCACACTGAGATATGTATCTTCCAAAGCTCATTTGATGCACTTCTGGTTCTTATTGTTTTGCTCACTTGTTTTTTGCCGGACCCTGTAAACAGGGCCGGCCAAGAAGAGCGAATGTCTCTTACTGAGTGACTGACTGACTGAGTCCCCCTTGTTAAATAGCACAGTGGTTAGAGAAGCGGACCTTTAAACTATAAGTCCTGTGTTTGTATCTCCTCACAGGCAAAACGAAGTAGGCATTATGAATTATTCCATATAGACAAAAACTTTGCTGGCTAAAACCTTCATTATAGTAAAACAGTTTACGGTTATATTGCGACTGTTTCTGGATATTCGAAGTACCCATCCATGCATGCGTTCTGGGTCAGGATAGACAAATACATTTCCTGGCTACAACATGCAGTAGTTACATGAAAGTAAGCCTTAACTAAAACTGTGTACAGATATATTGCGACTGTTTCTGGCATGGAAAAGTTAATCTTCAGTCTCGCTAGCAGTTGCTCAAGTCTTATGATTATTCCTAGGATGATAGTAGATACTAGTAAGCCTATTACTGGCTAATAAGCTGTTAAAACGGCAATTGGCAAAAGCCATACAGTTCATAGACGCTATGGTGAAGGTTAACTTAATAAGAAACGTTAGTCAGTTTAACATAATGCTCAATGGTGTCTAGTGACTACTGAAACGTGTAATGCCGTGGCGTAGTGGTTGAAGACAGTGCCTCTCATATGGAAGACCTACGTTCAAATATATTGAGAGCAACAATATTTATTAATTTGTGGGCTGCAGTAAAACTGTTTACAGGTATACAGTATTGCAACTATTTCTGCTAGATTCCACAATTCTCTCGTCTTTTCACTTGTTGATAAAGTTAGTTATGGTCACCTTTATTGATAGTTACTGTATCAATGTCATTCCCAAATGAAAGAAAAAGTATTTTGTTATGCCATGAAAGAAAAAATTACTTTCTTATGCCATGAAATGATATAGGTTTGGCAGACTCGCTAGCAATTGCTCAATTCTTGTCTCTCCCAGTCAGTTAGTAGATACTGGTATGAAGGCATTGGTAGATACTGGTATCCTATTACTGGATAATATGCTGTTAAAAAGGCTAGTGACAAACGCCATACAGTTCATAGACCCTGTTTGTGGTGGAGGTAAACTTAGTAATGTTAGTCAGTTTAACTGTATCGATATCATTTACAAATGGCCAATAAGTTATTGAAATGGCCAATGGCAAATTTGATTTTGTTCACGGAAGACACAAGAGGCTATCCTGAACATGTCAAATATACAGCTCTGTGGTGTTGTGGTTAACGACACAGCCTTCCACGTGGGCGACACTTCATATTGCGGGCCGGCTGAACTAGGCTTGCTTGGTGTCTTGTTTTTATATGTCATACATAAACTTTCTGTGTGTTTTCCTTAGTATACAGTGAATGTTTAAGCACTGAAATACAGACAGGCAGGTGCCTGACTGTAACACCCCAAAGAGAACGGTTCAAAGATTTTTAAGGAGATTGAGAATTGATGAGAATCATGTTAACTGCCTTTGGTTATGTTATTTGTGTGTTGTCTGGGTTATAGACAAGGAGGGCACTTTAAAGGAGTGAGTCAGCGCAGCACCAGCTCAAAAACTCAACATTAATACATGCATTACTAGGACTAGAAGCACAGCATTAGACATACGTGTAACTTCTTGGTAGTACATTTTGTTTTATTATGTTTGCAACTGCTTGAGGCAGCTTGACAATCTGAATACTGGTCAAGAGTCTGCTGTGCAGGTTTGTTGAAATTTCCTTTATTCATATACCAGTGTGATTTCAATTTCTTCTTTTTTCTACAAGTTCTGACAGGTGCCGGGTGCAGTGCTTCCGAGGGTCAGTGGCCAGTGTGCTGGAATACATTACTTTCCATGTGGTGACGAAATTAAGATGTGATTAGCGGAATCAAAACATTTATGTTTAGGAGTGTAATATACATTGTAATTTCTTTTGTCTGTCATTACTGATGTCCTTATCTCACTCTGCATTTGCAGCAGTGGCCTCGCCATTCATGCTAATAAAGCTCATCGGAACCGAGAGAGCGTGAGGGAGAAGCTGATGATAGCCTGTCAAGCGCAGCTCCTATTCAGCACACTAAAACAGCCTTGAGATGATCACTTCTTTGTGTGATTCGTTTTGATGGAGTGCCTCATTTCACACACAGTGTTTAGGCGATGCTAAGTTGATAGCCACTGAAAAGAAATCTCCCACTGGTGAATAACGTGGGCCGAGTGTCCCCTTATTCCAGCAGCTTTGGGCATCTGGGGTGAGTGGTGTGCGGAGGGGCTCCCTGTGTGTCGGCTAGGGTTGTGAAGAGCAGTGGTAGGGATAATTGGAGGGCCCCTTGAGCGTGGCTGCCTCCCTCCCATTATCTGACTCTACGCTAATTGGTACACGGCTACGCTATGCGCTCTTTACCTTCCTCCATGCCTCACCTCAATTAGACACATCAGGTCACATCACTAGATATGCCAAGATCACAGTGTCAGTGTTTCCAGATGTGACAGACCACATTGATCAGACACTTCAGGTCACATCACTAGATATGCCAAGATCACAGTGTCAATGTTTCCAGATGTGACAGACCACATTGATCAGACACTTCAGGTCACATCACTTGATACGCCAAGATCACAGTGTCAGTGTTTCCAGATGTGACAGACCACATCGATCAGACACTTCAGGTCACATCACTAGATATGCCAAGATCACAGTGTCAACATTTTCAGATGTGACATACTGTGTATACTGTTGACTAATAATCAGTCAGTAAGAGAGAACTGCTCTGGACTTTGGTTAGTCAGTCAAGCCCACTCAAGTCCTCAGTCCTGATAAATTAATAGATGGTAGATTGATTGTTTTTGTTAATAGACTAAGCAACCTGTTTGTGTCTGAGGTATAAATAGCTTGTTGTTGGAATGAGTTTCTCCACAGACCCCAGGGGACAAACTGATTGATTAGTCATTGATGGCTCTAAGGAGATCTTCCAATGTCTGCAGGACTGACCACCAACAAACTTCACATATTACCCGCTGGGTCTTGCCAGCAGAACCACTTGCACAGTGGACCTGGCTGATCCTAGAACACTCCCTGTCAATGAGAAATAAAGCATTCTAAATTTGGTGTGGACGTTTTCGCTGTGGGGCTGTCAGATATTAGGTCATCGGTTCAATAATCTTGGCAGGCCTGCTGCCCGATAATGTATTGAGCTGCAAATAGCTAAAGAATATGAGAACAATGTCATACTGTACTGACTGAAAATGGTTACATAATTAGTTCACCCGTCCAGCTGACAGCCTGTGGTTTTGAGGCTGACATAGAGGCCGGTGTGGGTCTGTCTGACCTCTGGGCTGACCTTTCTCTGCAGATTTGGGGGAGAGGAGGTTTAGGGTCTGTGGTGGGGCTGCTGTGTGCAGTAGGGCTGGCAGCCAATGGTCTTTTTCTGCCACAGCCTCAGACAGCTGTCTCCCCCCAACCCGCCCCCCACCCATGCTACACCCCGGCGTTGACACGGCCTGGTGGAAGGGTGTCATTAGCTGTCATGGCTGGCACGTCGTCATGGCAACTTCAGAAGTGGCAACAACTCCAGAAAGTGAAGGTCATTTGTGGAGTGGGGTTAAGACCACTGGAGCTTCACATGGGCTTCTCAATATACCGCAGAGATCAATGGCCCGAGTGTGAGGCCGTGATTTTAACACAGCCTGGATTGGCTCCGTATGCTTGTCAGACGGAAAAACCTTCAAAATAGTCCCTTCAAATGCACTCACATCTGTCCTAACACGCACATAAAAAAACTGTCTCTCTTGGTGGTGCTTTTCGGGGTGCATGTGTACCGTCATTGGTTGTTAGGTGGAGGTTCTTTAACAGGGAGGTTCTTCAACAGTCCTATGTGATTTAGTCTGTATGTCAGCCTGCTGTTGGTGTGTCTTACTGCACGGCAACAATGAGGACTTCTTGTCTGATTGGCTTAATTCAATCAGACATCCACTGAGCTGCAGCTGTTCTCAGGGAAACTTGATTAACAACGTCATGAATCCAATGACTATTCCGTCTATTCATCCGCCCTATACCCATTTGCTTTAGATATTATTTGCGATGCCATCTTATAAGTGTCAGTTTCGTGCACATGCCCTATTTGGAATGTTAGCAGACGAGAGTGTTGGTCTGATTCCTCTTGCTCTTTCTCTGGCATGGCCATGACATTCTCAGCTCCCGGACTGCGGGTTTGACAATGAGAAGATTCCATCTTAACCTCACGCGTTGTCTGCGCTCCAGGGGCTGTGAAACCATTCTGAGTTGCGTACATTATTTATGCTTAGGCTTAAAATAGAGGTCCGGCTATTGCAATTACACTCACAGCCCGGCTGTCATTTAGGAGAGACGCCTCTTGGAGCACTGCATGGCCCTGGCGGTTGCAGCTTGAGTCTGGATTGGTTTCAGGCATTTGTGTGTGCTGGAATGATACCACACCGAACAGGTAGGATTGTCTTGAAGTGACACACGAGGAAACAAACATGTCACTGTAGCTGAGTCTTGGTAAACTGTCGTTTAGAGAGAGCCCGGAAGGTCCTGGGGCACATCAATTGGAAATGTTTCACATGTTAATAACTCTCAATGAGTCCTGTGCGAAATACCTTTAGTGGGTTCTGTTGCCAGGTGCGTCTTTTCCTCTCATCTCTAAAGCCACCATTTAGAATTCATGGCGAGGACTCCGTATGCAAGTTTTGTTAGCGCTTTGATTAAAAGGCTAATGAGCACTTGATGGTTCAGGATATCACATTTTCTTTTGTGTTAATGCTCTCCCATTACACTCACTCACAGCTAATACGTCGGAATCAATGTACCTGTGGTAATGTGGCTTTGGAAGAGCTTACCTGGACCCCTGAAAATGGAATAATTTTACATCTGAAACTGACAGAGTGTGTGTGTGTTTGTGTGTGAGTGTGTGTGAATGTGTGTGTGTGTGAGTGTTTGTTTGTGTGTGTGTACATGCTTTTATGTGTGTGTATGTGCAATTTATGTGCAGGTGTGTGTGTGTCGGTATGGTTCTGTGTGCATACACATGCATATATCTCTGCAAAAGATGCCGATGGATATATACATTTTCATTAATTTCATTATTTTTGCTTTATTTGACAGGGATGGCCAACTGAGCCTGACGTCTCATTCAAAGTGGTGGCCTGTATTATAACAATAAACACCAAAAACATCCATAAAGTACAGTACAGATTTTAAACAGAATTTGAAAAAAGAACATATAAAGTTTGAACCATTAGAACAACCATTCTAAAACATTAGAAATGACAGACATATTGCATATACAGACAGCACTGCTCTCCTGACCTAACAGTCTGTTCCGTCTAGTCGGACTTCTGATGAAGCTTCAAAGAGGGGCTCAGTAGCTCCCAGCTAATATCACAGGAAGAGATAACCTCTCAAAGTATAGTCTGACAAACCACTTTACTCATTCTCTTTCTGTTCTGATGTGGACCCGTCCTCTTCATGGCAGTCTGTGGCCCATCTTGACTCAGTGTTAGAGCAGCACTCCAAAATGTGCACAGTGTAAAGTGTGGAAAACACACACACGTACATACACACAACAGACACACACTCACTAATTCCCCTAAACATTGATATCCTGAATGGTTGTGTCAGTATGTGTCTGTAGTGCAGGTCTGTGACACTAAGGACGCCTTTCTGTGTCAAGTACGTCCCACTACTCAACTAAAATGTAGTGTTGTAAGCATGATGATTTTGAAGGTCAATTTCTCTGGCCTCTTACAGGGAAATGTATGTCCCTACGGGAAAAATAAATGACTCACCTGTTTATTTATCCAGCCATCCTGCTCTCTCTGCAGCAGAATGGTTATTTTCCAGTCGGCCATTATGGTTTGTACTGGTGGTGACATGAAGAGGATACCCCCAGTACCTCTCTGTCCCTCTGGGCTGTATTCCAAGAATCACAAGGCTCTTCTGACATTTAGGACTTCATATCCCAGCATGCCACGTCGGGCTGGTTCCTTCTGTGGTCCTCTCCCCGATGAGTCTCCTCACTGCACTTTCATGTTCAGATTGCTCTGCTCTCCCAGGATGGTTTCATGAAACCCCATAACACAGTAGGCTTCCCTGGTATTAGCTGGGACAGTCAGCCACACACATGCCTGTGGTCACTGGCTCTTCGATAAGGGTACTGTGGCTCTGGTGCAACCGTAGATACATAATCAGAGCCTTTCTGAGTTGGATTGCATTATATTATAAGTGTACATGACCTTGGGATTTGTCGAGAGGAAGGACCAGGTGGGCTTTGGGTGGCAACATTAGGAGTTCAATCTATATTAGCAACACAACCAGATGGGCTTCAGACAGGGACATCTAGGAGTTTTCGGGCCTAAGGCATGGTGCTTGGGCCAGCAGGACACCAGATAAAACACGAAAGATTACACAAGACAGGAGAGACGTTTGACGGGGTAATTGCAGCATAGATACAAGGGACTGACAATTGGAGGTCCAGGGAGTGTGTGACCTCATCCAGAGATAATCCTGGACATGGCCAACCATGCAGGAAATAGCTCCACCCACTGTGCCTAGCATATTCCCAAAGCACCAAAGAGACACCAATAGACCACCAACTACCCTGTGACAAGGCCAAGTATTGCCAACAGACTTCACTCCCACCACACATGCCCCTGGGGGCTCAACACCGGACAGAAAGAGCTCATCAGTGACACAACCCACTCATGCCAAGTATGGCGGAAAGCCTGAAATGACGTGATGGACCCTCTTAGGGACAGCATGAGGAACATGAGTAAGCCAGTGACTCAACTCCCAGAATAGCACTGGAGAGAAGGTATCCCAGTGGAGAGAGGGGAGCCTGCCAGGTGGAGACAGCTAGGATAGTTCACTAATCCAGTGTCTTGACGTTAGTTCTGTGCCAATACAACGGTTTAATGTTTAAAAAAAATTACAATATTGTATCGATATTCAGAATCGATGTTTTCATGTCTTCATTAATAATATACTAGAAAAGGGTTATTTGACCTTTTTTTAATTAATTAATTGCCTTACTCAAAATGCTAGTGCCGTGACATTTTACGTTATAAGAGATTGTTTCTGTGTTGTTTGGTGATACCCGTTTAGAAACGTCCTTGCCCCTTGAAAGCGATAATAATGTCGAGGTAAGTATTAAACCGTGGCTATACGTTTTGTGTTGTCCATATTTCATGCTGTGAAATGTTGGTAATATATTTTAGATGACAACAGCAACTCTGTCGTGATCACTTGATAGACAAGCACATCAGCTGTGGAGCTTGAATGGTTGCTTTCTCATTCTAGTAATAGAAAGTGTTGCAGTAGCTGAGTAGCCGGTCGAGTTGGTTGTTTACTCGCGTTTCTTAAGATTTCATTCAGACATGGAGTATGCCATTGCTAACTAGACAACTAATTGTCCGGTTTGTTTTGTCTGCCAGACTAAAATAAATTTGAGTGCCTGGGGCAGATCATTTTTTTAAAGTTGGGGTTTTGTGCATTTTCAGAAAACTGGTGTGATCTGAAAAGGGTTTTTGTGACTTTGTGTGGCTATGTCATGTTAAATATGACTAAATGCTAAATGATTTTATCTTGAAAACATGCTAAATATCAGCAAATACAGTGAACGACATCGGAATATAATTGAAGAAAGAAATATACTTTTTTTGTATTCTCATATGTATTGTTTAGCATCAAACTTTGAAAAAAGTCAATATTTGGAAGAGTTGCAGAGTTAATTAAAAATAATGCCATTGTTGATTAGATGCTTAATATTATTGTTATTATTATAATTGTTAATTAACGGATCTGCATTTACACTAATCTGCAGTTATTAAGTAATTCACTCATACTTTACACATTTAGTCATGTACAAAAGTATGTACACCCCCTGGAATGTTGTATTTAAAAAAAAAAAAGACATACAGTGTGTAATGTTCACATCAACATTTCTGACAGATGAAGGTAACCTAATGAATCAACTGACATCAAAAGATTATGTTTTGCAGTGATTTATTCACAAAAATTATACAGAAATGTAATTTCACAGTGCAGAAAAATGAGTACATTCCTAGCTTCAATAGCTCTTTTGACTGAAATAACTTCAATAGGCTGGTCCTTGTAACTGTGTATCACTCTGTTATATTGACTAGGAGGAATTTCTGCCCACTCTTCTTTAAAGTACTACTTCAGCTGTGTCATGTTCAAGGGCTATATTGGATGACCGGCCCGCTTCAAGTCCCCCCACAGAATTGTTATACAATTGGTATCAGGTCCTTCTGTTCAGAGGCAGGGTATTGTATATGCCAATATAGTACATTATGGTCAAACAAATCCACCCTCACCTGACCCGGGCACACTGTTCCAGCAGTTTTGGTCTTTGTGTTGTCTAGCAAATGTCAGTCATGTTTGATATTCAGTCTATCCTATATAGATTACCAGTTGTCTGGGATTTTCCCAATTCCCATTGACAGTGGAATGGTTTACTTGGAATTGCTTGGCAATGGTTTTGTAACCCCTCCTTGATTAATGGGCATCAGCAGTCTTCTGAGGGCTTCAGATAGGTCTTTGGAATTTGGCTTGAAGTGTAACTACGTCCCCATACAGTTAAGACCAAACCAGACTAAGTTGTTATTTTTCCAAGTTACTCACTAATAATTGTTAATCATTTCCACCTGTTTTGGTGCATTTTATTCTAGTATCAGTCATTTTATATGATGGTATGATTACTTTCATTGGATTATCTTTATAAATAAATGTGGTTGGAATTTTGCTCAAATATCCAAATAATGGATAGAGGGTGTATCCAACTTTCTAGAGGGTGTACTTTCACTTGACTGTATAGACTAGAATCTGTAGCATTGTTTAAGAACAGTACCCAACCACACTGAAGGACCATGGGGACGGGGTTCTATGTTTGTAGGATCCAGTACATGTTTCCCAGCTACACCTGAGTCTACAGTTTGCTTAGAGGGCTTCTCCAAGCCCCACAGCAATCTACACAGTATTATCCGCAAGTACAGAGCAGCCTTGTGTGTTCTGTTCTGTATTGTACTAGCTGAATGAGGTCTAATAAGTGGGAGATGTAGGCAAAGCTGTGCCAATTCTCACAGACGAAGCTATTGTTTCTGAAAACTTGTGGGTTTTGGGTTGGTAAAATGAGAGGATTCATAATAGTTTTGAGTAGGGAAGGAAATAAGCTCTTCCACGTCTCACTATTCTCAGCTTGAGTTAGAGGCCTTTTCTCTCATTTAATGATTCTAGTCGGGGCATTTTAACAAAAAGTACAAATGAATCGTGAAGATTAATATAAAAATTGCTGAGGGTGGTGTGGGTGGGAGAGCCAGTGAAAGGAGTGAACTCAGTGACGAGTGGGGGGGTGGGGGGTGGGGTGGCGGGGTGGCGGGGTAGTTAGTGTGCTTTGGCAGAGTGCCTGTGAAAACTGCTCAACGTTTTTTCGTGTTAAGAATGCAAGGACAACTGGGAACATAATCTTTCATTCTTGGAGCTGCTAATTAAAATTCTGTGATGGCTCTCTTTGTATCTTCAAGTCATTTGTGTCCAGCAGCATTACTTTTTGTCATCAAATTTGAACTATTCAGTACCCAGTGAACATGGTCCCAAATACCTCTTCTGTCCTTCTCTTGCTCACTTTCTGTCTCCACTGGTTTTGTCACCCTGGCAGTCCGTCTCTCTGTATGTCTTTCTACATGCCACGCTTGTTATTCTTGCCTCTGCTGGGTTACTGAAATAATGGTTTCAAATTTAAAATGCATGTACCATTGCGGCAAATTAATTGTTTGTTTTCACTGTTGGTGTTCTTGTCATTTCTGCCCCTCATTCCTCTGGATTGCGTTGCACGCGGAGATACCACATTGTCTATGTCAGATAAACTGATGGATTGAAATCCTGCTCTTGTCATGGTCCATGATCCTTTTACAAAGTCTGTACATGGATTTAATCGAAGTAGAGAGCAAACTTTACATCCTGTACAGCGGTCAGGAATAGTGGCCTTGTCAAATATAATCAACTCCTCTTTTTCTGAAAAGTCAATAAAGCAGACAAACATTTATCTAATTTGTTGGGGGAAAATGGTTTTTCCCTCTCTTCACAGTAGTTTTGCATGGTATACCAAACACAGTTACTTTTCTGAGGCAGAGCATTAAAAAATAAACAATATATACGTATCTACTATACGTTTTGTTACGTTATTGAGAGGATTGAGTTGTTAGCAGATAGCCTGTGCTGGTGCTTGTTGCATTCATTTTTAAAGCTGGCTGGGCTGCTTTTAGTTCCATAAAAACTACTGGTAGCTTCCGATTTTAGTTAAGGCTGCCTTTTCATAGTAACTTACTGCTGATCATTAATATGGTCTACCCTTTCAATTTCTGATAATAATTGAGTGAAAGTAATCGCTTGCTATGGTTAGGGTAAGTTTCCGATTAAAGGTTAGGGAAAGGTCAAGGTTAGGGATAGATTGGTAATTGAAATGTCATTGATAGTCTGTTGATTGTCTTTAAAGCATCTCCAGATTTACTAACCAAATAAAGTGTTTCCAAGTGTAATGATATTGAGCTGAAATTATGCCCACACCGCTTCAGCAGAGCAGCATCTTGAGTTTATCTGTCTGGATCTAGAGGCATTCTTTGACACTTTCACTCTCTTCTCATCTCTATCAGTCTTTCTCTCTTCTCCCCTCCATCTTTACACCAAACTTTCTCTCCCCCCCCCACTCCCCCCTCTCTCTTCCTCTACCGCCTCATCTCTCTTTCCCTCTCTATATCTCTCTGTGCCCATATCCCTACTACCTTAGGCTAGAAATAGATTCCTAATCCCTGTGTGTGACTCTGTTAACGGGGTCATGGGTGTATGGTGGTACACGTCTAATATTCCCATATGTCCCACATCTACTCAGCCTGACTTCTGACAGATAGGCCATGCATCATTTTGATTGAGGGTTTGGTACGTAATACCCACAGATTATATCACAAATAGATTTTTTTACCCTAATTAGCTAAACAATCAAGCATCCTAAAGAGATTTGTGAGATGAAAATTAATAGACCAGAGAATGTTTGAAGATCCTCATTTTTAAAAAGCCTATGGACTCTGAATTCACTGCTGGGTGGCATTATGATCACATTGGAAATAGTTAGTGCAGACATTTTATCTCCCTCCATCTTTCCCATTACTGGCAGATTGAAACCCCTGCAGCAGTGTTCCGGCTCCCATTGCAGCCAAGACCACATTTTAGATTACAATGTGACAGCTTTTAAAATGTCACCATTTGTTGTTTAGATGCACTGCCAAGCACCTCACTCATACAGGCAGTGTGTTTTGCACCAGTTGGGTTCAGTACTGGTCTCAGATCTCCGCCGCACTGGCCCATATCGCTGGCCCATATCGCTGGCCCATATCGCTGGCCCATACCGCTGGCCCATACCGCTGCCCCAAACTGCTGGCCCATACCGCTGGCTCAAACTGCTTGCCCATATTGCTGGCCCAAATTTCTGGCCCATATGTGTGGCCGCTCGTAATGACATAGGTGGTACCCACAGCTACCAATACCGCTATTAAATCTCCAGTACCTTGTTCCAGCCAGCACTCCGCTCCCAAAAGCTGACCTGCCACTAAACCAAGGTTGGCCCAGTGGAGGATGAGCCACGGCTAGCAGCCATTTTCTTGGCTCCGCGGCTGCACAGTTACTCTGGCCAACGCTGATGAAGTCACTCTCCTCGCGCCCGTCCGTCACTCCACGGGGCAGATGGGCCAAGGCTACGGCCCAGACAGCGCCCAGGGCCAGCGCTGGAGTGGCACTGGGGGGATGAAGGGGACCCCCGCTGCCCACCATCTGGCCAAATGGCAGGGGTGATCTCCAGCCCGGTGCCCGCTGAGGGAAGGGGCACAGGGCACAGAGACAGGCTACAGAGACAGGCAGGCAGGGGAGGCACAGGTCGTCTTTTCTTGGTAAAAGGCCGACTCAGCAACACCTGTGCACCCGGTCAGCCCTGTCTGCCCCCCGCCCCCACGCGCACCCCTGTCCTGTCAGAACGCCCGCACTCAGCAGAAAGACAGGCTCCTCCAAGTGGAAGGACTTTGCGGGGTGGTAGGTGGACACGCAGGTGAATAACAATATGTAGTTATTCAGCTATTCATATATTCATCTGTGCATTCATGTTTAGACCCTGCTGTGAGCGAGATGAACAGTGACTGCTACACAGACAGAATGTAGCCTTCGGAACACTCCCCATGGCTCTCACTAAGAGGTTTCCCATTCCAGTTTTAGTATTCGACGTAGGACGCGGTGATGTCGCCCCCTGGACTCTCAACCCTATGCTTGTGGTGACAGTCTCGGAGAAGGCGCCTGCTCTAACCCAGGGTGGAAGCATGACCTTCTTAATAATTCACAGCTCTTAAAGTTGACTAAATAGTGTTGTAACAGGAGACGGATTTGAAATAAATGGCGTGGGTTCAATATTCTGTCTTTAGTGTGTAAACTGACATGGCGGAAACGTAGGTGTCAAATCATCGTGTCTATCATCGTGACTTGTAGTTAGCATCCTGTTTAAAGGCTTACATTGTGGGTGATTGCAAAGGAGCCCAGGCCTGTGCCTTGCAGTGTGGTGTGGACTAAATGACACTAGTGGGCCTATTCTTGGTTGTTACTTAGCTGGATATGGTCATGTACTGATTGCTGTGGTGTGTATATCCTAAATGATGCAGTAATGTAGAGTTAATGATCAAGTGGTCTTGAGAAACAGAGGGCCTTTCCATGCTCTCGGCTTGGTGTGGCACCGGGAGAGTTGTCCTTTTCACCTCACGCCAGAACCACTCCCCCAATCCCACTTCCCTATCTCCCCTGTCTATCTCCCCTCTCTCTCTCCCCTCCATATCTCCAGGGTAACTTGGCTGGAGCCAGCTTTAGCCGAAGGTCTCTGCCTGCAAGGCTGCAATCGATTTCTGTAAAGCAGAATGTATGAACGTACATGTTAGAGAGATTCTGAAAGACCCAGAGCAGAGGTTTCAAATGATCGGGTGCTTCGGTGTACATGGATCAAAGTGTGGAATAAGAGCGATAGAGAGGCCTTTACTTCTGACTTGAATGGAGCACTCAGATATTGCCTTCCACAGACCTATAATTCTCTGTAAGTGTTCAGTGTGAAAGTGATGCACAGCTATCAACCTCCACCAAACGCTAGACAGAAATGGACCAGATTTATTTTTATCTCACTACCGAGAGAATCTATAGCAATGTGGGAGAAATAGATTTGGATTGCTTCATAGTCCTTTACTTCCACGGTGTCTGTAGTTTTAAAGGAACTGTCAAGATCTTTTCAGATTACCGTAACATATGACCTGTAATTTCAATGTAAATTACTGAAATAGTTTTCCGTCCAAAGCATTGTAATAAAGTGCGTTTAAATGCAGCTTTTCTGTGTTGGACTGGTGTGGATTTACCTTATCAGTAGAATGGACCTACTGGTTGGCCAGCTTATATTTCTCAAGGCTGCTGATTGGCCTATGTGTTCACCTCAGGAGTTTTATGCTTCATGGTAATAGCTCGATTTTCCCCAAACGTAATTTATGCGTTGACCATATATACGAGTCACCAACATTATGTGAGAATGTGTTAAAAGAAACTTCAGAAGTGAGAGTCACTGGGAAGTACCATTTATTGTTGCCTAAAAATTAACAATATTTTGAGGTGAATTATGATAGGGTACCAAATGTAGTGTACAGAATATGGTAGTGATATTGCGATAGTCAGTAATGTTATGTACTGTCTGTGGACCTGCTTGTGGTGATCAGAGGGTGTTTTTAGTCTCTTTTAGCAGGCCTTCTGGTGGAGGTGCTGTTAAGTCCCATCTGGGGCTGCTAGACCGTCTAGTACTGCCCTGATGTCTTCTTTTCTTTTCCATGAAGGTCTGTGAGCGCTATGTGTGTGTGTGTGTGTGTGTGTGTGTGTGTGTGTGTGTGTGTGTGTGTGTGTGTGTGTGTGGGCGGGCGCAGAGCCCACCCTGGGGACCTAAGCAGCACCATGGTAATTGGTGTGGTTTCTGGAGGTAGTGTTAACTGGCAGGTCAGGTACAATGTGGTTATTCCTGCTTGCTTGGTGTGAAATCCTCTGCCAGAGTGACGTCGTCAGAGTAGAGTCTTAGCCAGCGTCAGGATGCACAATCCAAGAGGTGATTTACTGCAGAATCTCTAAACTATGTATTGGAGCTGTTCAGAGTCTGTACATTTTACCGCTAACCTCTTAGAAGCAGGTGTCTGTATAAAAGGAAACGATTAAGAACCTGGAAGGGGATGAAAGAGAAGTCTCCTAAACACAACATCTGTGACGCCTTTCCTTGAAATGATTTAGAAAGAAAAACACCAATCAACCTGGGGGCCTGACACCACTGGAGGTTTGAATGGAAAAGCTACATGCCAGAGTGTGACCGAGGAAAGGACAACGCGGGGGAGAGAGAGACAGGGAGGGAACGAGGGAGAGAGACAGAGAAAGAGTTAAGCTCATCCACCTCTCTAATGGCGTCGAGACCCAGTGCTTTCCTCTGCTCCCCTATCAGTCCTATCTAATGGCTGGCCAGTCAGCTCCATTAGCTGCGGCTGTGCGTGAGACACGAGGGGGGGTGGGGTCCCTCCCATGGCTCCACACTGCAGTGCCGGCCTACCCCCTGGCCGCCGCCGAACCACCTCGGCCTGTACGCCCCTCACGCTCCTCTCAGTGCAGAATGAAGTCCTTCCCGGCAGTCTTTGAAAGCTGCTATCTGCTGTGTTTCCGGGCGAATTAGACAGGGTGTCGAGACAGTTGGGCGGGCCTCGGCAGAGTCGGGCAGGGCTTCATTATGTGGCTTGTACATGCGCTGCAGCTTTGCATTAAAACTGTGGATTTAATTAAACAGCGCCGGTATTAAAAGAAAGCTGTTAGGATGGGAAAATGTGTTCAGGTGGAAATGCTTGGGGCTTCAAAGGGAGACGTGTCATTGTCGAGGAGCTGCAAGCTGTCGTTGGCCACTAGACAGGGCATGAACCCGCCACGGTGGCTCGGAACGTCGAGGGGAGGGAGGGAGAAGGAGGAGGGCGGGGCAGGCAGAGGATAGAGTGGGTGGTGGAAGGGACCCTGCTTCTTCTTAGAAAGTGAAAATAATCCTTCAGAAGCTGTTTCCATTGGCCAAAGTGAGCTCACAATCTGTTCACAGTAGAAAACATACATTTTCCCTTTTATAGAATCTGACAGTGACAAAAGGCGATTTATAGTCAGGCTGCTCAATAATGGCTGTCGTGGATCAACACTTAGAAACAGTTTACTCTGCTGATGGGAACATGAATGGGATCCAAAGTCACGTCTCACCGTGGCTGGCTGCCAGGGTCTTCAGAGAAGCTTTAAAAAATGCTGCTTTACCAGTCAAGTACTTATTGGCCTGCGTGTTTGTGTGTGTTTGTGTTTGTGTTTGCTTGTGTGTGTGTGTGTGTGTGTGTGTGTGTGTGTGTGTGTGTGTGTGTGTGTGTGTGTGTGTGTGTGTGTGTGTGTGTGTGTGTGTGTGTGTGTGTGTGTGTGTGTGTGTGTGTG
>JACXGJ010013455.1:0-16225 GCA_016801105.1 Esox niger | reverse complement strand
CGTCTTCTGTCCCCCTCCTCACCCACCCACATCTTGTGTCCCCCTCCCCCCTCTTCCGTCCTCTGCAGGCAGTAAGGACAACACCTGTCGCATCTGGCGCTGACTGTTCCAGTTGCTAGTGGTCATCCCTGAGAAGATGACCTCTGACCCAATGCATGTGACCTCTGACACTTCCGTTGCTGTACAGTTACTCGATAGACTGTTGACATGAATGAGGTCCCACTGCCATCTTACTATGAAGGCCTGAGTGGTCAGACAGCTTGCCCCTGTGGGTGCGTCCCAAATGCCACCCTAGTCTATATATAATGCCCTGCTGTAGACCAGAAACCAAGGAATTCTAGACCATGGTGCCCTTTTGGATGCAGTGTGTCAAAAAGATTGGACCCGGGCTTGTTCCTTTCAGTGTTGACAATGTGTTTGTGTGTGATCAACGGAGAATAGGCCAGACGAAATGTTTTCTATACTGCACTCAATAAAGGCTACTTATACTCACATATTACATTAATTTATTGATCTCAAAAGACAAAGATACATTCAGTTTCTACAGCAAGAGTTGACAGAATTGAACTGTGTGCTTTTTAATGCCGTTAATAAACCATTGGATCACCACTACGCAGAGGAAGCCAGATTCACATAGAAATTGGACATGACAAACTGTCTTTCTGAAAGTAGTGAAAACAAAAGTCTTTCTACCCCAAGGTGCTGCAGTCGAAGAATCTACAGTATGTACAGCTAGGCAGAAGAACAGGAACAACGACATACAACTTACTAATGAGGAATTATTTTCAGTGACAATAGAAGGGGACAACGTGGGCCAATGTAACAACAGACATCTGAATCCCTATTCAAAAACCATCTCCAATTAAGGGTTTTGTAGATAAATAAATAACAATAAATACTATGATCAGCAAAAGAGGATCCAATCCTAGACCAGTATCCTGCTCTGAGACACTCTGGTTAACTGAGAAGCGCAGTCGTCGTATCTGTCCTGTTGTCAGTGGGAGGTAAAAACCAACTTTAACAATGGCTTGGTTCAGGGAAACCCACGAGACCCTGTAGCAGCTCAGTTGGTCTAGTGGGTCGCCCGTTTGGGACAAAATCCTACAGTACCGTTCAGGAACAGGTTAGCTGTCTGACAGTCCCTTCAAATATTATGTCATCTGATCATTGTGTTGAGTGGGATAAAGGAATTGGGTAGTGTGTTCTGCTGGAGCCTTGTTGTCTGTTGCGTGTGCTTGTGTAACACATTATTTCTAAAAGAACCCAACAAAATACATACATTGAAGACTATTACAATGAACGAATGGAAAACAGTAAAAAAAAAAATGCTGGCTAGAATGAGACGGCTGATTAATTTGCTAAATAAATGAGGCCTTCATCCCAAACTAGTGCTGGGTTTCTCTTCGGTTCGTCTAACTAAATGCTGTGCATCAGAAAATGTGTAACATGCTGACCTTAAAGGGAGACATGTCTGTGTACCACAGCCTAATGCAAGGCCTCGATCCCATAGCCAATCCTATAATATCATGTAGTTCAACTTTCTAGCCTGGAAGCTCACCCTGTTTGTGCTTCAGCCTACTCCTTGTCAACTGAAGAAACGATTTGTTAATAAGGTACTAACAGATCCCAACCAGACTAGGGTTTGGAGCCTGGTAGCCAGACCTGATTACATTGCTTGTTTACATTAGGCGGTTTCACCAGTTGTCTGTCACAATTCATTTTCAACAAGGGCACATGGGAAGGTGAGTGTTTGGAGACCCGCACGAAAAGTCCGGTCTGCCCTACAAATTTGAAATGTCACATCAATCCAGCCACTGAAGACTTACTTCAGAGAGTTGCTTTGTTCAGCACAAATGGCTAAAATAAATACTAGAATGGAAGCACATTTAGGTAACTATAACCTAATAAGGAATCCAAAATTGTACAGTTAAAGGAATGTTAGTTAATGCTGAGACAAACAATTATGATTTTATTTTGTCTTATAAGTCAATGTTTTCAGAGAAAAACTCTTAACTGGAGGCACAGCCTCGAAAATTCACCAAACATGAGAAATGAATTAGCTAAAGCACAAACACATCTGGCTACCAGGCTAGGGTTTTTTCTTAATTCCTACTTTGCATGCTGGGAAACAGTAAACTGGTGAGTGTGCATTGGCAGAGCTTAGTGGGTCTCCAGTAGCCAGTCAAAAAAGCTGGACAGAGAGCTGCTTCCATCCTCCTTCTCCTGGTGGAGGAGCTTGCAGAACTGGATGACAGCGCTGAAGAGGTCTGCTATCCTCCAGGTCTTCTGAGACACCAGCCGCATCACCTGCTGGAACTGAAAAGTCACACACTGTCAGATTATCACGTTTATTACCTCTGCTAAACTACACAAGACGTGCGGAACGCAGTTCAATAGGGGCAATTCACACAGCCGCAAACACGCTCAACTGCTTTTTGGCTCTACACACCCACACTCTCTTAACTGTACAGGTGAAGTCATGGCACTTGATTAGAAGCTACAAACCTCATGTTGTACAGGAAACTGTCATGTAGTGCACATGCTGTGGACTTCAGAGGACTCAAACAAAAGTGCAGTGACTTTTGCACATGCAAAAGTGCATGTTCTTAAAGGCAGAGATACAGTGCTATGGCATATTTATGGCACCAGGTGAAAGTCAACTCGCCCGTTGTCAGATGTTTTATGAGGGTGGATACATGCAGCAAGACACAGACACTGCTCTGTTAGAAAACCTGGATCTTTGTCTTAGAGGAAGAAACGTTGTTATCCTTACCAATGGTCAACCTCTAGTCAACGTAGCCACCGGAATGTTACATACCCTTGCATCAGACAAGTGGGCAGAACAGGCTTGCGTAGAAATGGCCTACGTTTCCTAATTCTGTATCGAGTCTAATGCTGTGAATTCCCACAATGTGGCCAAAACCTCACTCAAACTCAAGTAGAGGCCTGAGCTTTGCTAACACACGTTCCTGCCCACCTGGATGAGTCTTTACGGGCTGTGCCATCAGAAAATCTGGCAATTCCATGGTACATGCGTGTTGACTTCCTTCTGAGGAAGAAAATGTACATTTTCTCCATACATGCGCAGCTCTAGCCACAACATGTACTGGCCCAATCAGAGCACGGCTGTCTGGCTGTGATGTCTGATATGCTTCACCAACCTTGGAAGTCCTCCTGTCTCGAGACTTCCTGAAGTAGACAGCTGGCAGACCCAGCTCGGAAGCAGCAATCCACTGCAGGGCCAACCGCACCTCAGAGTCCACGCTCTCTGGCTCCAGGTCACAGTTGATCACCAGCAGCTCCTTTTCACTGCTACTGCCCTCAACAGACCGTACCGAGATGCCCTCTGTAACACACAGGGATAATAAATCACACCGAATTCCTCTATACGTCAGGTTAACTTTCTGTAGTGGACTTGAGCCCAATGATTGGCCCAAGTTGAGTTTGTTTCACATTAAGAAATGGCAACAGCTTTTTATACATATTCCCCCTATTTCAGGGCACCAAACATTTTGGGACGGATTCATGAAATGCCAAACTTAACACAGCCATGTACGGCAGCCATCATCAGTTCTTGTTTGTTTTGAATGAATTTAACAAAAGACCATCTCCAGATTTAAATCCTATCCCACATGCCTAGCTTGGACAGTCAAGAACATTTCACTTTTAGTCACTTTTTGTGTTGCTGCATGATGACGTGCCATCCATTGAGTTTGGAGGCATTTGCATTTACTTTAGCTGACCTTTCTTTGCACTTCTGAACTGATTCTGCTGTTGAGATCTGCAGTTACATCATTCATGAAGAGAAGTAAGTCAGATCCAGAGGCAGTCATGCATGTTCAAGCCACAACACCCACCACTACAGATTTTACAAAGGAGCTTGTGTGCTGTGGATCTTGGGCAGTTCCTTATTTTACTCCACTCTTTCCTCTTGCCATCACTTGTGCATCGTTGTCTCATCTGTCCACAATACCTTCTTCCAAAACTATGCAGGATCTTACAGTTCCTTCTCTTTTGTAAACAGTAAGCTGACCCTCCTGTTTTTGAGGCAAACTATTGGTTTGTCTTCGCTGGGTGGCCTCTGCAGTTCCACTGGTGAAGATTTCTGTGGACGTTTGATGCTGACACATCAATGACTATCTCCTGGAGTGTTCCTGATCTGGACAGGTGACTCCTGCAGTGTTCCTGATCTGGACAGGTGACTCCTGGAGTGTTACTGATCCGGACAGGTGACTCTCCTGGAGTGTTCCTGATCTGGACAGGTGTCTATCTCCTGGAGTGTTCCTGATCTGGACAGGTGTCTATCTCCTGGAGTGTTCCTGATCTGGACAGGTGTCTATCTCCTGGAGTGTTCCTGACCCAGACAGGTGACTCTCCTGGAGTGTTCTTGACCCGGACAGGTGACTCTCCTGGAGTGTTCCTGATCCGGACAGGTGTCTATCTCCTGGAGTGTTCCTGACCCAGACAGGTGACTCTCCTGGAGTGTTCCTGACCCAGACACGTGACTCTCCTGGAGTGTTCCTGATCCAGACAGGTGACTCTCCTGGAGTATTTCTAATCTGGACAGGTGTTCCTGATCTCATTATGGTGAGCATTCTTCCTTCATCCCCAGCTCAGGTGTTCCTCAGCCAACCAAGCCATTTGTGATTGCTAGCCTCACTGGTGCTTTCCCTTTCTTAAGCCAAATGAAAAAAGGCTTCACATTCCCAGCATTTTCGTGGGGCGCTGAATAACTGAGATATGATACATTTGTAATTTCCACATTTTGAGTTACATTACATTGACTGCTTTTGAAGCTCAGTGTCTGGGGAATTACTCACACCAAAATGGCTAGGATTAAATGTGAGTGAGGTTGAATAAAGGTTGTCAAAAAGATAGATTGAACCCAAATATGAATTGACAGTCAGGGAGACAGTAAGAGTGAGTTTCCTTTGTGACAGGCACCCAGAAAAAGAGAAATAGTACAGTGTGTGTGTGTGTGTGTGTGTGCATGCGTGCGTGCGTGCGTGAGTGTGTGCATGCGTGACAAACTGGGTGATGCTGCTCACCATCAACGTTCTCCTTGCTTTCTCTCCGAGGACACTTCCTGACCTCCTCACTGTGGACAGACAACATTAACATTACCAGGAGGTTAAAACAAGGCCACGTTCAAGTTTCTCATCATATGCATATTGATAGAACAATATGTTAGACTTTCGCTTATGGTTTGCACAATTGATGTTTTATGTAAACTGCTTTCTATTGACCTCCTAATCTGTATTGCACCTTCTTGTTCTTGCTGACACTGTTAGATATCCTTGTGCATACACAGGCACTAATTCTTCTTGTTCATGCTAACACTGTTTGATATCCTTGTGAATACACAGGCACTAATTCTTCTTGTTCATGCTAACACTGTTTGATATCCTTATGAATACACAGGCACTAATTCTTCTTGTTCATGCTGACACTGACTGTTTGATATCCTTGTGAATACACAGGCACTAATTATTTTTGTTCATGCTGACACTGACTGTTTGATATCCTTGTGCATACACAGGCACTAATGCTTCTTGTTCATGCTAACACTGTTTGATATCCTTATGAATACACAGGCACTAATTCTTCTTGTTCATGCTAACACTGTTTGATATCCTTATGAATACACAGGCACTAATTATTCTTGTTCATGCTAACACTGTTTGATATCCTTGTGAATACACAGGCACTAATGCTTCTACACGCTAAGTGTCAAATGATCACCCCATTCATAATATCTGTACTTCCATGTCGTTATTGAAGTAGGTATCCATGCCAATAGATTTCTCTTTAGTGCTATTATCCATTGATATCTGTGCCAGTCAGTTGCCAAGTTACTTGTTGAATGCAGCCTTGTGTTCACACAGGTTGATTGTAAAGTGCTTAATTGCTTTCAACTACATAGCCAATCAACCATGTTCCTGCATCTTTTAAAGAGTGTGTCTCACATCTAAATACAGCACTGTTGAAGGTGTGAATCTGAAACATTTTCTTTATAGAAATATATGTATTTGTGGTTACTTTTCAGTATGGATGACATTGTCATTTGCTGTAGCTCAGCCTCATTGGATTATTTTCCTTTTCATTCTCACGAGGGCAAATATTTTGGTTATTTTAAATGAATTGTTTCACTGATGCCCTTTTATTTTGGCCTGAATGCAAACCCTCTCAGCGGCACAGGAACTCAAAAACGTGAACACTGTGACGTACTCTTAAAGGGGCACTGGCAAGATCCTGCCTCAAAACAGTAACACAACATGGCTCCTTCCCGTCCCTTACTGAACAAGGCCAAGGCATTGCATGCTAGTCATTTTGTGTGGGAAGGGTAGTACTGTGAGTGTCTTACACAAGTATAAGTCAATGCAAACTGATAGACGGACATTAACTGCAGATGTCTACTGGTAATTTTTGCTTGTTTTTACACTAGTAGTACAGTACAAATGTTACATATTGCCCCTTTAATTCTATGACATGGAATGTTTTACTATCATCATGCAAATCTCAGTTTTAAAGGGGACTGACTTAATTACCAGAATTATCCTATTAACACTGTCTTTTTGACACTAGCACAAATGTTTTGGACCAGATGTCACAATACTCAAGAAGATAAGTGAGATTTGAGCCACTTACTTTATAAAAGCATTCCATTTAGGTTGTCATGGACTAGCTAGCAGAAAGAAACACCACATTTCCTACACTGATTAATCTCCTGATGAGGTGAAGTGCACACTAGACTAGAGGAGGAATCAGACAAAAGCCTGTACTGCACTGAAGTCAGCTGTTTCAAGGGCCGGGTTTAAAACCTCAACGCTGAGTTTTTGGAGTGGTGCTTGCATGTCGATAGGGTCAGGGTTACCTGTTTACTGTGTTCTGAGTGGGGAGGTCAAGGAAGCCCTCCAGGTCCGCCACACCCAGGCTAGATGCACTGCTGTACCCGTTCCTGCATAATCAGACAGAACCAGAACTCATATCACGTCTCTTGACAAGCCGACACGATCAATGACTGGTGAAGGGAACAACAAGGAGCTGCGGTGAAGTGAGCGATGTTGTTCATTAGCTGGTGATTAGCGCTGAAAGGGCAGCTGCAGGATGGCTGGGCTGGCAGGTTGGGTCTGACAGGATGGCCGGGCTGGCAGGTTGGGTCTGACAGGATGGCCGGCCTGGCGATTGGGTCGGACTGCTGCTGAGTCCTTCTTTTGTGGAGATGGGGGATGTGCAAAGATAGAGCCTTCGGCCGGAGAGGGGCGGAGTGGACGACCATGTCCGGTGTCAGCGGTGGAACTAATCAGGCATGAGGTGATCAGGTGGGTGAAGGTCATGGTAATCAGGTGTTGTGTTATGCTACCATCTACGCTGGCAGGTAAAAGCAGCAAGCAGCAACCATCTCATCCTCAGCACTGCCAAGCTGAAGCCAGCCAGCCAGCCACACAGTGCTCTCCTAGACCCTCCTGCTCCTCCCATTCCCAATTCCATAGCAAACCCTAAAACGACCGTCCCAGGTTCTATGGCTTGGCCGCGGTTCAGAATGGGGCTAACCAGCGGAACGGAGAAATGGCGCTAGCTGAAGCAGGAAATGGCGACGCTGATGTTCTGCTGGCCTCTGATGCGTGAGAAGCAGTGTGATGTCATAGCTCTGTTACTACGGCCGCTGCCCCACTCAGAGTCCATTCCGGATGGGGGCTGCAGGGCCCCCAGCGCTTCACATCACACTGCCTCCGGAGTGGCTCAGTGCGTAGGCTGCCGCAGCAGCAGCACTGGCTGCGGACCAGCAAAGGACGGCAAAAAGTGAGCGTGAGCAGGATTAGGCCGATGAGAGGGCGACATACTTAGCAGTAGTCAGTGCTCGGAGCAGTGCATGATGGGAACGGAGCAGTGGTCGGTTGCTACGTTTACTGACCCCTCACTCAGATGGATGAAACTACTGGTCTCTTCATGGGGGTCATCGTCGGGGGCGATCTGGGACCAGCTTCCTGAGCTGTCCTCACTGCTAGCACTCAGAGAGAGCTTATCTTCCTCACCTACAGAGGGCACTGTCGTCCTGTCTCTCTCACTGCTGGGGAGAGCAAACAGCAGCGTCACCTACAGGCTTGGGCTACAGAACCTTCTTCTTACTTACTCAATTGTCACTATTGTTTTGTATTTGTCCCTATCAAAAAACTATGAAAGGCTGCAGTTTCAGCTGTCTTATTTCTATCCAGTTTAGATGATTGAAAGCTGTCAGAATGCAGGAGTAGGCTACAGGGTTGTGTAAATTAGCATCACGCTTCCACCAGGGAAAGACACAGGTGAAAATGACTCATTCCCTAATTATGGTTTAGTGCTTAGTGAAGAACCAGCAAACCTTGCAATCCTTTAGCAACATAAAAATTCAGAATATAATAATCTCTTGCATATACGTCCCACTTAATCTTATCTAAAATGTCAATCAAATTGATATGATACATTCCATCTAAGCATACTGTTTAGCAAAAACGTTGCTATGGCGTGTTCGAATAATATCTAATATCAATGTGGTCTCTCAGTGTTTGACGCTAAGGGAATGAGCTCAAGATGCGAGACTAATTCCTGGAACTCAAAGTAAATATACATCCCTGTGCAGATATATCCCAGGCGTATGTCTCAGTGGAAATCCTGAATGCTTATTCAGGGGTTCTATGCTGTTTAGCCAATGTATTCGCCTGCATAATAAACAATATATTGGCCACGACTGTCTATTTTCAGGCGCTCTTCTTTGTGTTGTGAACAAAAAGGCCCTTAACTGTGGAATACTGTCAATATAACACACCCCCTTGTACGTTATGGGTTAAATATCCTGTATTGGTGACACATGCAACAAGTAAGTAGGGGGTAATTGGTTTGATATTAGTACGGATGAGTATCTCTTGAATGGTGTGAATACAGGCTTGTCATTCTCACCTTGAAGATCAAGGTTAGTTAGATAAAGGCTGCACAGTTTCCAGAAGCTCTGTAAACACTATACACCACACGAAATGACTTATCCCAACATGACTGATAACCTGGCTGTTCTCTAGGTCTGGCTACCCCCAGAGACTATCATTATAGATTATTTTCTCTCTGTGGATATTGAAAAGCCATTATACCGCTGGCTTCCTAAGAACCGGTACTATAAATAGGTTTACAACTCATGGATGTTTTTCTTTTTCTTTTCATAAACACATTTGGTCATATCGTTGTTCTGTCTCTCTCTCCTCACTAAGCCGGCTGAGAGTCTGAAGCCTTTTATATCCCTGTGATGTGCTCCTCTCAGCTGGTGCTGTCCCTGTGCTGTGAATGTGAGTGCTGGTTTGTGTGTCTGAGGGTAGGACTGACTCACGACAGAATTGAAATCTGAGAGAGCTGGGGGGTGGGGCAGGTGAGGGGGAGGAGGGCTTACCTGGTGCGGCTCACCGAGGCCCTCCCAGCTTGCCACTGGGCTGGACCTTCTGGGTCCCGGGGGCGACGCCCAGACTCTGGGCCGTCTCTCTGCTCTGTCTCGATGTGGATCACTGGAACAGGTACCTCCCTTGGACCCCTGACAGGTGGCCCTGCTGCTGCACAGGATCCGTCTCCACCCGCTGCCGGCTGCTCCTGGCTGGCTCTACTTCGACTGCAGCCAGGGCGGGACTGTTTGAAGCCCCTCCTCCTCTCCCCAACGGGCATGTGTTGTTGTCTTCCCTCCACACCTCCTCCTCCAGCTCCACCCCCTTCATGCAAGACTGATTTCCCAGTCTCCACAATGTCGGCAGCCAGGCGGTTTGCATACTGCAGCACGTGTGTCTGGGACTCTGCATCCATCAGGTCAATACTGTCTTCCGGGTCTGCAATGATCTTGTTTTTTCTCATCAGGGACTCAATGGAGCTGGACCAGGTCTCATGAATCAGCATGTCTGTGATCTGGTCTGTTCTGCCCCTCTGGTACAGACAGGAGTCCGACTTGCACAGGCCCGTGGCCGCCGCCTGCACAGAGTTGGTGGGGTAGATGTTTAGCGTGTCCCCGCGAAAGTTGCGGGCAAAACCGTCAAAGGAGTTAGCCTTGATAGGTGAGTTGACTGTAAGCCTGGAGTCTGAGGAACGTCTGTCAGGAACAGAGGACTGACGGATACAGAAGAGGGTTCTGGGAGACGGAGGCAATAGGCTGCTGCTCCACTCTTTAGTTCTGCCCATGCTGTAGTCTTTGTTTTCCTTGTCCATGTCTTTGAGCATGAACCTGTAGAACTCCTCCGTGATGCTCTCTGTGCTGGACTGCTTGGACAGGCAGGAAGTGTTCCTCACATTCAGGTGGCCATTTTTCTTGGTGGCAGCTTGCTGCACTGCTGCGGCCAGGATGCTGCTGGCGTTCTTCCCAGCATAGTAGTCCAGCAGCAGGTCGAAGCCCCAACCCTCCGTCTCCATCTGGTTTACCATGAAGCGTGAGAATTCGTCTGTGATACTCTCACAACTGGACTGCTTTGAGATGGAGCTGCCTCTGCTCAGGTTCTGGCCCAGCCGGCAGCCAGGGCCCAGGGTGTTGGGGGTACCTGGGGGACCTGCATCCTCTTCTGGGATGCTCTCGTAGCTGGCAGTCTTACCCCGACTCCACCGCTCACACTGTAGCCGGCTGCGGCTCGTTTGGCCAGGCTTGGAGGTGTCCACCACGTTGAGCTCAGGGCAGTTCATGATGCGAGCGGTGACTTCTGAGGCAAAGAGCGCAAATGGGTCCAGAGTTGGGGACATCTCGTCCAGGTTGACTGTCTCATCTACCACGCGGTTGACCAAGCACTCCATCAGCTCGGGCTGCTCCTCGGTCTTCTTCTTGATCTCGCTTAGGCGTGGTGGACGATGCTTTTTTGATGCCAAGCCGCCATTCTGGCCCTCTTTCCTCCGGAGGGCCGTGCGACAGGATGGCAGCAGGTAGCCCCCCTCAGGGAAGTGGCCCCCGCCAGCAGAGCCCTTCAGTGCACAGAACCACGGCTGCTTCCCGCTCGAGTTCTCCAGGCAAATGGCAGCCAGCTCAGTGGCCATGGAAACAACAGTCGTTGCCAGATCATCAGCAAAACAGTTGACTGGCGTTCTGGACTCTGAGTCCATTCTCTGGGAGGCCACAGGTCCTGTAGCGTAGGAGCTCACTGAGGACTGAGGTGTCAGAGAAGACTGTCTACTGTCCATACTGGCTCTCCCTCTTTTCTCTGTGCCTAGGGATGATGTGCCTTGGTGGGCAAAGCTCTCTGTAGAAGGTTCTCTGATGTTTCCTCTGGCCTGCTGGCCCTGCAGGTCATAGCAAGTGGAGGATAAAATTTTAGTTGAAGTGTGTTTGCGCTGCTGCTCTCTGATGTGTGGTGAGCTATGAGACCCATGAGGTTCACAGTACCTCTCCTCTAGTCCATATTTTTCCTCTCTTGTTTCAGAGTAGTCAGCCATCTTATCACCATAGTGTAGCAGGCTGCACTGGGATTCACAATTATCAGGCTGGCTGGAGCCAACAAAATGCTGTAATTGGGTAAATGTTTCCTGGCTCTCCTTGGTGGTTGTAGTGGCCTCAAAGTCCCTGGAGCAGACTTCCCCCTCTTGTTTGTCAAACGACCCTATATCACATTTAGATATGTCATTAATTCTCTTTGATGTTAGACAAAGGACGTCAAATAGCACATTACTCATGCTCTCCTGCAGAAAGCCCTGGATGTCCGGGACGTCTTTCCCTGGGCCTTCCAGTTCTTTTTTCTTCTTTGCTTTCTCCAACGCATGCTTAAACAAACCTTCGGCCACTTCGCTGATGAAATCATCCACCTCCATCTCATCCAGACACGACATTTTTGGAGATGTGATGCCCGCTACGATCCTGTTGTGGGTGGACTCCAGTAGGTGGGCCACACTCCTGTAATCCTGGGGCTGAACCAGAACCTCTGCCGCCTCCTTGTGAAGAACTTCCGCAATGCTGGTGCGGAAGGTCTCGATGCTGGTCCCCTCAGCCACACTGCAGTGGAGAGTGATGGCCGTGGAAGCCTGTGCTGCAGACAGAAGACCCATAGAGGCAGCTGAATACACCTCCGTGGTGGAGTCGTCTTCTGACTCGCAGCCCCCTTCCACAACTTCGTCCGCTAGGTCCACAATAGCCACGGCTCCTGCCACCTGGGCAATCCCACACATGGCTGAGGAGAACGAGTAGCTTGTGCCTTCGGGAGCCCTCTGTCCCTCCATCTCTCTGATTTCTGTCGGCTCCATGGCCAACTGCTCTGCCACCTGCGGGCTGGATATGGTGCCAATGACGCTGGCAGCACATGCCAGCGCCAGCTGCAGAGGTTTGGTGGGGTGGTGTCCACTGGTGGCGGTGGGGCTGCCCTGTACTGCTGGCACCTGACTGGCAGTGCCAACAGCAGCACCAACGCCGTGCTCCACAGCTACGTGAGAGGCCTGAGCTTCCAGCCATTCCGGTAACCCCTCGCAGTTATCAGGGCTCTGCACTATGACAATCTTGGGGAGCTCAAACGAGCAGGTGCGTGATCGAGGGGGCTCCTCTGCTCCTGTCTGGGCAGGGCAGGATGGTGGATGGTGGCGGATCGGGGACAGGCTCACGGCAGCCTCCGGGGCGAAGGACAGGTCATCCTGGGACAGGCGGATGAAGGCATCCTGCAGCACGGACTCGGCCAGGTTGGTGGCGTAGTGGCCAGCCGACTCCTTGGTGTGCTGACTGCTAGTACTCACTGGTGCCCCTCCTCCTTGTGGCTTGATAGTTGGGGGGGCGCAGTTGGTCGTTTCGGAGTCTTCGCTGTCCTGACGCTGGTCCAGGCGTCCCTTCTTATGTGATGATGTGTTCCTGTGTACTGTGTCTGTCAGGCCCTCTACCACATCAATGCACCCTGGCTCTGTGGGGAGTAGAGAGAGACATGTCCATATGAGTTTCATACATTCCCAATGTACCACAGCAAGACTAATGACAACTCAGCTCCGGTATAACCAAGCTATCCATAACACCAGACTTTCACTGAGACATTCGTGTATTGAATTGCTCTGGGCATGTTTATGGATTTCAGCGCTGACTTTCACAGCTGGCTGTATGTGCAAATTAGTTCAGGATCCCAAAGTTGTCTTGACACAAAAAAGTATATTTTTCCGGAGTTTTCTTATATCCCTCAGATTTACCACAGCCAGACACAAATGCATCGTAGAAGGCATATAACCATCTGTCATCAGCCTGGTTGGACTGGTCATTGAGAACCTTCTGACACGACTCTTAAGTATGCGTCAGAAGTGTCTGTTTTTCTAGTGGTTTTCTTCCTGAAGATCAGGAGGTTGTCCTCAATGTCTGTGACAGCATTTCTCTGGCTCTAGCTCTTAATTCCTAACTATTGTTTTGCATATTGAGCAAGCTAGTCTGGTACAGTAGCAGTGTAAATCCTCTAAACATTCAGAACACCCCCTCTTTTTGGCTCTGAATAATAACGTCACTTGTGGGGTGTGTATATCAACATAACCTCTTCCTCACTCCAGTTAATCATCCATCTCTGAACATTTTGTGGGATGTGCCCAATGTCAAACTAATGTAAAGGTTTTTGCTTGGGCCACCTCTCCCATGGCTTCTAGCTATAATAATACTACAGGAGGGGAAATGTAAATGATATGAAGCCTGGTTTAATAAATGGCCAGGCTCCTCAACTTGATCACCTGACTATTGAATTCTCAAACCAGTCGGTCATTGAGTTCCCTGAGATCTCTGCTGTATAGGTAATATTATATGCATCCATGCAGTGTTTTTATGGAGTGGGGCTATCAAAGATCTAGAGGTTTTGGAGAAAAGCCATTGCCCCAGGAAAAGCCCCAGGTTTTCTACTGGAGGAGTTTAGTCTTTTTATGAAGGATGACACATGAATACCACATTGTTGTTCATAGACCCTGAAAGAGTGAAGAGCTTGTTTGAAAGCAGACTTGCATACAGCCCCGCCCATCACGCCCATACCAAAACCTTCACAGCATAAACGACAGTTACAGCTGGCATGCATTAGTGCTGTTAATGAATATCCATGCACTGAGCTGCAAGATGCACGTCTGATCCCAATGCATGCATCATGCATGTTCAGCTTACTCTGGAAGCACATCTTATTGATCTATCAATTTTTTGTTATTTCTGAGCCATCCAAATGCTATCCATCATGATTAACGTTAGCTAAACATTGTTGAAATTTCTTCTCAAACCAAAATATAGTGGTATAACCAAGCCATGAGGTCGAATTGTCCATAGAGCTCCGAGACAGGATTGTGTCGAGGCACGGATCTTGGGAAGGGTACCAAAACCTGTGCATCATGTAAGTCCCCCAAGAACACATTCTGAAATACATTTTCAGAACCACCAACACCCTTCCTCGAGCTGGTCACCCAGCTGGACTGAGCAATAGGCTTGGTTTGGGACTGGGAGACCAGTCTGGATTGAGGGAAAAATAAACAGAGAAAAGTAAAGACAGATTCTTCATGAAAACCTGCTCTGGAGTACTCAGGTCCTCAGACCGCACACAGCCAAGGCAACACAGGAATGGCTTCTGGACAACTTTGAGAATTTCCTTGAGAGGACAAACCAGACAGTCAGATCCTGGACCTCAGACAGATCCTGGACTTGAACCCGATCAAACATCTCTGGAGAGACCATGAGAGAAACTCCCCAAATACAAGTGTGCCAAGTTTGTAATGTAATACCCCAGAAGACTCAAGGCTGTAATTGCTGCCAAAGGTGGATTAACACGATAACTGAGCGATTGGGGTCTGAATTGTGTAAATGTGATTTCTGAATGCACCATATATTTAGCTTTCACACTGGATGGCTTGAAGAAATCACCATTTCGGAAGCTGTCATCCTCACTGTCATCCCCAAGGTGTTCTGAGGCGGTGAGGAAGTCCTCCTCTATGGATGATATGGAGCGGTTGGTGTCGTCATCCACCCTCTGCGCTGCTGTAATCCTCCCCCGGGACCCGTGTCGTTCCTGACCCCACTGCAGCCCAGTGAGGAACTTGTTGATCTCATAGATGATGCCATCTGGTTGAGTGGGCTGCGGACTCCCGGCACACTGGACCAGACACACATCAGTACCCCTCTGGCCCTGGAGACAAAACACACACCCACACACAGTAAGGGATTTGTTAAATAATTCATAAATTGTATCTGGTTGGCTAAAGTAATATAGCAGAGGTAGTCAGCCGGTGAATTCATTTGGGATGCAAGGCCCTCTGCTCACTTGATATTCTCAGATTGGGGTCACCCTCGGGGATCTGGTAGTATTGACTTTGACCCGTTACCAATTTGGGTTATGTGCATGCTCAAGAGCATATCAACACATCACCCTGGTGACCTTAGGACTCAAGCCGGCGACATTTATGTTACAGGCCGAATGATGTGAGTGCTAGGCGACCTGCTGCCTTGTTGTGTGTGTTCACCTGTGTGTGGGCGAGGTACTGGTGAGGGTGAACGTCTGGAGTCTCCAGACCACCAAGAAGCAGGATCTCATTCTCTTTGGGGTGCCGCATGCTCAGGGAGTCAAGCAGTTTGGGCAGGTCTGGAGAGATCAGCGCCAGTTTCTGGAGGAAACGGACACAGTAACAGTCACCACCAGCAACAAATCTGCTAATCTGCCACAAACAACCCCCCCCCCCACACAGGTACATTATCCACAACCCATGGCAACAGAGACAGAATTTAGCACCCAGAGGAAGGGCAGAGGGAACAGAATATTAAGACAGTGAGAAAGGGGAGCCATGGGGGGAGATGGGGGTAAGGGGGACAGGAGGGTAGGGGGAAGAAACGGGTTCAACTGACGTAACCAAGCACACCTTCATGCAGCTGTCGTCACGCCGATCCACCTTTTGCTGGTCCAGATTTACAAAGCAGATCTGTGAAGAGAGAAAAAAAAAACAGACTTTATATAGAACTAAAAACAACACATACATTTAAACTGACATCAATAAGTCCCGCAAATGAATCGCAATATTCCAGTGACCTGACCTCATCCAGTTGAAAGCAGTAGTCTGACAGAGGATCATGATAAGTCCTGACCAGGGGCCTCATTTATAAACGTTGCGTACGCACAAAAGAAGGCGTACGCCGCTCTCTACGCAATAGTTGGTATTTATAAAAAGCAAACTTGACGGTAAAATGTGCGGTCCTTCACGCAAGCTCTGACCCAGGCGTACGCACAAAAACGGGTGAAATGAGAAATGGCGACACCGTCGGCAGTTGGAAAAAACACGT
>JACXGJ010013454.1:0-16230 GCA_016801105.1 Esox niger | reverse complement strand
TGTGTGTGTGTGTGTGTGTGTGTGAGTTGAAACACGCTTGGGAGACGGACAATGAGGCCTGTGTCTCTGGAAAGGGCCAGATGGACTAGAACTTCAGTCTCCTCCCTTTGCCCACTCTGTCCCATCAAATATTCCCTCCACCCATTTTCCTTCTTCCTCCTTCCTTCTCATCCTCTACTTGTGTTTCACTGGATCATAGTGTTTGTTTTTTTCCTTTTCATCAGGCCTCACCTCTTCCCCTGAACCCCAGTTCCCCCTGAACCCCAGTTCCCCTTCTTCCCTGGCCTATATCTGCAGTACTGTACGGTTCTGTTGTTCCTCTCCAGGGTCAGTTCTGTAATTGGACCTCTGGACTGACAGTCCTGACCTGGCCTTCCTCAGACTTGTTCCCTACCATCTATTAGACAATGCTGATGTGTGATGAAAGTAGTTTTGTTTAGTTTAGTGGTCCGCAATTTGTATTGTTAGAAAAGCATCTTTGGGATGTGACGTCTAAACCCTTTTAACTGTTCTTCATTCTCAGACTGCTGTCGATTGAGTGTTTTTGTGGTATTTACATCAAAACAGTAGCCGGTGGTCATCAGCGAGACATGTGAGTGTAGGGATGAATCTCCTTAATCCATGCGATGAAAGGCATTTGTAGGGACGTAGCCACGTTGCTAGTCTGTGTATCTGTGTTGTTCTGCCATGAGCCCCATCACCCCCACCCATTAAGATGCTCCCGCAGGAAGGAAGTGCCTGTCAGCATTCCTGATTCTCTGCCCAGTTCTCCCCTTCCCACCTGTTCAGGACAGAAACCCACACACACTCTGCTTCTCCTTCCGCTGCTTCCATGGGTAGAGTTATTCCAGAGTTATGACCAGTCCTCCGCAGTAACAGACAGAAAGCTGTCTTGGACTTAGCCCAATAATTGCCCTACTACCGCTTTCAGCTTAATATCAGAATAACCGCTTAATCACTTTTACGTCGGCAATCTACATTTAAAAAAAAAAAACGCCCATATGGGTCATCAAATCCAATGTGGGAGACATCAAATTGGCGCTGAACTGCAGTTTTACGGCGTGCGCCGTCCAAGCGGTGATTGATAGCATTGACACTTGGGGCTCAGAGGGGACGTGTGGATGTGTTGGGCTCCTCTGTAAGTGCACCTTGTGGTGGAGTGTGATGGAGTGAGCAGAGCTAATCCATCAGCTTTCTCAACTTACCCGTTGGCGGGCGTGAGGCTAGGCCAGTGAGCTGCCCGGGCCTGGGTGGGAACCGCGGGTGTCTTTCAACTCATTTAAGTGCCCTTGTTTGAGCTTAGTGGGTTTGTGGGGCACCTGGTGGGAGGGGGCTTTCAACGTTTGGGACAATAAATATTGTTTTTGTTGTATTGTGGTCGGCTAGGCCTGTGTTGCCCACCTAAGGTATTTGAAACCATACTATTTCAGTCTGGGTCTGGTAGAAAAACTAGGGTTGTATTTGCCATTGATGCATTCATGCCTAAACAGTAGGGTAACATGGGAGAAAACACCCCCCCTAAGGGAAATCTGTATTTTCTGACTGAAGAAAGTGTTTGATCAGGTTTTTATATGAAAACATTGACTATAATCAGACAAATAGATTTAGAAAAATAATATTGGGAACTATAGGGGGGAAATGCGCCCCCCTATGGATTAAAATGGCCCCTGGATGTCTTTTTTTCTTATCCTGAATTAAGATTTATTCCATATTTAGGTGTCAAAATCTTTCCTTCAATGTAATCTTGATAGCAGTATTTGAGTTAACAAAAACAATTTTACCTGATATTGCACATTCCAACATCCAAAGGCAAACAGATACATATAAAATGTATTACAATTTCAAATATCTATTGATGACTTTTTTTCAAGGTGTTATCGACCATGTGAAAGTATTAAGTAAATTACATTCATTATATATCAGTACCAATTGATAGACCTGTTATATTAGATGTTAATATATGCTCAGTAAACTAGCTATTAAACTGAAAACTACTTTTATTAGGCTGTATCTTGAATTTTGTCATAGTTCATCACATGTTTTGATATAATTTATTTATGTTTACCAATATATTCTCAGGGGTAAAATTCGCATGGGCGTTTTGCCCTGAAGGAGAGGGGTGTTTAGATATCAAAATCTGTTTAGAGGTCTACAGTCATCACATCACATTACAATGTTTTCAAAGTGACAAATATAAGATGTCAAAATCGTTTTGTGGAATTACATGCTCAAGATTTTCGAGATGAACAAGAATAACGGCAACCAAGAAATGTGTGGATTTTTTTTGGCCATTATTAGGTCGTTTGGAGGAGAATCACGGGGTCGTTTAACCCAGGGAGGTGTTTAACCCCAAGCCACCCTACATGTGCATTATGACTTTGGCAGTTATAGAGCCCTATGACTGCTTATAAGATCCCCTATGTGTCTAAACCTGGATACTGAGTGGCTGCAAGCTGTGCTGTTTGAGATCTTATACTGAAGGGTTTTTGGTGTTCTTATTTAATCGAAAACCAGTTTATAATCGCAGTAAAGCATTTCGAGGTTTGTGTTATAATACCAATATATTATTTACTACATTACTGGTGTTCAGTGTTCAGACACTCAAGTGTATATATAAATGCACAATTCACTGTTCCCTATTTACTGTTAGGTGCAGTACTTTTGCACAGGGCCCTACAGGGAATAGAGAGGAATAGAGTGCAGGTGTAGAGGTCAGCTGTGTCTGTGACGATCTGACTGACGTACGGTGTTCCGTCCACATGGTGTGGGCCGTCCACACGGTGTGGGCCACCCACACATCTAAATGCTGATTCGCTGTATCAGTCCACACGTTCAGCCCCATTGTTACTGTTGCTACGACTAGCAGAAACTTTTGCGGAGTTACGGGAAGAAGTGAGGCAGATCAGACGAAGCGCTCAAACGCATTGCTAGCGACATGTTGCTCATACGATGCATGTTTTATTATTACTTTTACACAGTGGAAAATTGCCTCAACTGTAAAATAACATGAATAATCATGAAGTGCAAAAAAATAGATGACACATTAAAATAGTAAATAATGCACTTTCAAAATCAAAGGTCTGTTTGCAAATGCGTATATAGAATGATTGTGCATAACATAGCATAACAACATGCAAAATACATTTATCACTGATGTTGTTCAATATTGTGCCTTTGCCCCTAACCATTGCCTGCTAGTTGACTAGTTAGCTACATGCTGTACTCTACTTTTTTATAGTTTGTGATTATTGCAATTAAGATGTTTCGGCGCCTTGCCGATCTGTCTCCCAGGAACTCTGCGTGTAATTTTGATAGTTGTCGCAACAGTAACTGGGACGGAACGTGTGAAGAGAAGCAACCAATCAGGATTCAGAACGTACGTGTTTGAAACATCCTGGTGACGGTCCGTATTGGCCCAGTCAAATCGGCTCGACAGTCAGTACCACCGCTGACACTCATTTCTAGGGGCGGCAACAGACCTTTCTTGTTTAGGATTTAGCCAATGTGGAAGATCTGACAGAACCATTTATTTGTTTCTTTCTGTTGCATTGCTACCAGAACTGATAGTATTAACAGGCATAAAGCTGTAGAACCCTTCCACACACACACACACACACACTCAAACACACATGCAAACCAACACAACCAGAGGCTCATTTTCTCCCCAGCACAGCTCTATTTGCTTCATGCTTTATTGTGTATGGACTCTTCAAGGACAAGTCTAGTGTTGTCAAAATGTTTCTTGTTAACATAGTGACCAGTCAGAAACCTGTCACAAGTGAAATATAGAGAATGTTTTTCTGGAGTTGTCCTTTGCTGTCTCTTATCCTTTATAGACCCGCCACCTGACTTTTAAAACCCCACGTGGTGGCTTGGGGAGAGGTCGGGCTTTGGCATCAGATGTTAGATCATCTTTGTATCTGACATGTAACACCACAGCCCACCGCAGCATCACAGATGATGTATTCAACTGTCCGGACAAATCTTTAGTAGATAGTTATCCATTGGAATGGACTGGGGGGGGGGGGTTACAAACAATCAATCAACATCTCTTCCTGGTGTGTGTTGCCCCACAGGACCCCCTGGACGTGGCACGCTCCGTTATTGTGATCCGCTCGCTGGTGCCCGGCGGTGTAGCAGAACGCCAGGGTGGGCTGCTGCCTGGGGACCAGCTGGTGTTTGTCAACAACACCTACCTGGACCGCTGTACCCTGGCCCAGGCTGTGGACGTCCTCAAGGCTGCCCCGTCTGGAACCGTCTACCTGGGCATCCGCAAGCCCTTGGTGGTATGTTCTGTGGAGGAGGGAGATTAGGGCCAATGGAAAACGGCAGATGGGTTTTATTGGTGTTTAGAGAAATCGGTACGAAACGTATTGGTCTTTAGGTTTTTATTACTTTACGGGACAATTTGGACATTATTTCATTGTATGAAATCATAGTACATTACCTTAATGATTATGTTGTTGTTGTTGTTGTTGTTTTTGTTGGCCGGAGCTGGCCTAGAAGAGTGAATGTCCCTGACTGACTGACTGACTACCCCTTGTTAAATATCGTAGTGGTTAGAGATGCGGACTGCGGTACAACAGGTCCCACGTTCGCTTCCCATCACAGTTAAAACACATTAGGCCTTACGATTTGTTCAGGACAGACAAAAGTTTTGCTGGTTACAGCCTTCAGTCACTATGTTATAGGAAGCCTAAAATGAAACCGTTCTGGTGGATAGAAGGATTTGTTCAGGATAGACAAACATTTTGCTGTCTACACGATTCTCTAGTTTTTTCACTTGATGAAAAAGTCAGTTATTGTCACCTATATTGATAGATACTCAATTTTATTCACAAATGGCTAATCAGCTGTTAGTATGGTCAGTGGTAAAAGAGGATTGGTTCAGGACAGACAAAAACTTGCTGGCTACAACCTTCAGTTGCTACATTATAGGAAGCCTAAAAGAAAACTGTCTACTGTTATATTGTCTCTTTCTGGTGGATTTTCAAATTATGTATTAGAATTTGTTGAGGATTTACAAATTCTTTGCTAACTACATGTTTCTCTCGTCTTTTCACTTGACGAAAAAGTCAGTTTTCTTCCCCTACTTTGATAGTTATAGTATCAATGTCATTCACAAATGGTTAATAAGCTGTTAAAACGGCCAGAGGCAAAAGCCATTCAGTTCATAGATGCTATTTGTGGTGGAGTTAATAATAAGATACTTTAGACAGTTTAACACAATGCTTAATGGTGTCTAGCGACATATTCAAACACGGCATGATGTTAATGCGTGACAAAATGATCATGTTGAAATGCCTGGTTCCTTGTTATTATAATCCGAAAGGTTTTCTGCTGTAGGCAGGTGAAGTATTATAAGGTTTTCTGCTGTAGGCAGGTGAATTATTATGTTGCTGTCAGGTTCTGTAAGAGCAGTGCATTGATTTGAGGTCCATTCTACAGGTGGAAGAGCCTGAGGAGAAGTCACACGGGGCCCTGATGCTCCAGAGGACAGAGGGTGACGACCCCGAGGTGAGTGTCTACGTGTCTCTCACACATCCATCCCTGTCACCGAGGCACTGCAGTGGCACCATCTTCAAACTGTACGTTTGAGTTGAAGGACTTTGTAACGTTACGCTCAAAGCACCAATATCAGTCCACCCCTCATTAGAATGACGTACTGAAACGGCACAAATGCCACTTGTGTGTTATGGTTGCAGGCAACAGTCGTAACCCTGGAACAAGTGGCATTGACTCGCAAGTGAGGAGAATTCACCCATTGTCCGCCTTACCATCGTTTGCTCACTCCCCCTTCTCGCCCCCGTCCCTCTCCCCCCTCTCCATATTACCCTTCAACTTCAGCGAAGATGTAATGGCGGTGTGCAGAGTCAATGTAGCGGCTGTAAATCCACCAAAAATGAAACTAATCGTGCCATTAAGATTTTACTCTGCACATTTCTCACCGTAATTTGGCAGGGGTGGAACGGGGGGGGGGGTTGTGTCGTCTTCGTTCCCCTTCTCTTGTCGTGATGAAAGACGCTGAGTCGGCGGGACGGTACGAAGAGAGTACTGTAGCGAAAGTACGTGACTGGGTTGAGTGTGTTCTGAGGACACCACTCCTAAATACCCCTGGCTCCGCTTGGCTATGCCACCACTCACAGACACTAAACCAACTGATTGTACTTATCCTTGGGCTAGTGTCCTTTTGTGTTTGTCCTTATGTGTATGCAATAGCCCTCAAACTTAACTCTGGAACCTCCAGGCCAGTACCGCACAGCATTATTCTTTCCATTACAACCCTCTAGTCAGCGACGTTGACCTGGGACACCAGGTGTGGGAGATTAAAGATGTAAAGCAGAAAATAAACATGCTCCAGAGCTGCTAAGGGTAAGAGCTGAATGGCGCTGTGCTAGAGGGTTATAGTTTAAACAAAACCAAGTAATTCATAGTGTAACATATTTGGAATCTCCAGTGTACAAGGAGTTACGACAATATTGTGCTCCATTCAAAACACTATCTTCTGCACTTCCTGATCTGTAACATAGTGATGGTTATCACCTGACATTCTATCTTTTGTCTAACTGTAAAAATATATTTAATAGTAGTGAAAACGCATTTCTTAGCAATTTAGATGGTAAAATAATTCCATATGGTCTAATGGACAATAGTCGACTGTTAACATGACGGCAGATATCGACGCTGGTTGATAAGTAATGCGTATGTAAGTAAAACACCATGATTCTACTGTCGCTGGAGATGCTATGGATAATCCAATGGTAAAACATTCAAACAAATCCATGTGTAGCACCTTTAAACTACTTTTTTCAGTGAGTATTTGTCACCAAGACCACATCGCAGTCGTTATCTTAAAGCATTATTTGCTCTGACTAACGAACCGATCAGTTAGAAATGCTTGTCCAAATTACGCAGTTAAAATAAAAGCGTAGATTAAGATGCATACTTTAAGCTCCTTTTGTTTATGACATTGCGTGGACACAGATTCCCAAGACATATGGGCAGGGTTCTGCCCCTTCCTTTCTCCCCCTCCCACTGGCCAGCCCCGCTGGCTCCTCCTCCTCGCTAAGGATGCGCGGGTTCAGTCGTCTTTCAGATGCATGTGGAATATACTAATCTATTCTTTGATGATAGGCCCTGCTTTCCTGAAGACAGCCAATACATTACCGAATTCCACTGAGAAAGGCAGCTCTTGATTAATGATGGATAGGCATATGGTGTGCGACTCTCACGGTTTGTCTGGTGGCAGACTTGCCTGAACCGCACTCCTCTCCTCTTCTTCAATTACTGGAAACACTTCTTTTTTTTTCTTGGGATTGCCGCGGTTAATTGGCAACTAAGTCCTGGTAAATGTGAAGGTGATAAAATGCGTCTGCAATATAATCATCTACAACATCGCAGCTCCCCAGTATCAAACACGCGTTAGACTGCTTCACAAGAAATTCTGCTGTAGCCTAGTATGAATGAATGTGGTAGAACTTCATTGCCCCCTGCTGGTCTTATGGAAAATGTATTCTATGTTTTGTGTAGCCCAGTGAAAATGTCACTTCTAAAGGGTCAAGGGGCACTGCATAGAATCCTGCCTCTTTAGTGTTTACAAGACTACATTTTAAACAATAATAAGACTTGTCTCTTCCTCTTCCCTTATAAATGCGACCAGAAGAGTATTTGGTAGTCCACGTGGAAATGTACTGAGTTTAGGGTGGAAAGGATAGTTCAAACTGCCAGACAGACATTGGGGAATATTCCAGGAACCGGGAACACTTTTGTTTAAAAGAAAATGTAAACATTAGCTGAAAACATTCCTTGCATATGACTTCTTGTCATTAACACTAGTAGTACAGTAAAAATCATACAAATTGCCTGTTATTTAACCAAATAGGGTTTTTGACTTCTCTATACCTTATTAGTAGTTGTGGCTAAAGCTTAAATTGGAGAAAACACTTTTAAAAAAATAATGAAAGAACACGCTTTTATCTTAAACAGACCATTTAAAAAAATGCTCAGAAGGATAATGGAGTTTGAACTGGCCAATCCGCATTCTAGGGAATGATGAGTTAGCCAATCAGTGGTCTACTCAGCTTAATATTTGTCTTATACCATGGATATTCAACACTTCCCTTACAAGGTCCAGAGTTTGCTTCATTCTACCTCGTTAATTGTTCTGTCCCAGACATAAATAAGTCCCTGTTTAAAGCATTGAAATGAACAAGAAAATAGGAATTGCCTCTTGGTCCACACTTTCAGGGATTTAAATCATCGCCATGGATTTGAGCAGATACTCAAAACATTAATAAAAGACACCATGTACATCTACTTTTTTAACTGCTACATATACACCATCACTTATCCATCTACCTGCTGAGCTAATTCTTATCTAGTAAGCAAACTATACAGAATGCTACATTATTTTCAAACCACCATTATTTGATCCATGCGTTAGCTATTCCTGATACTTGCTGGTTGAATTATTTTGTGCTGCAGAATTAGTTTTTCCATATGTGCCATGTTTGAACCGTTCTATTGTTGGTTTCTCCAGGACTTTGGACAAGAAGAGGATGAACCTGAGCTGATTCTGGATGGAGGCTTCCCTCGCTACGCCTCACCTCTGAACCCTTCCGTGATCCTTGCCCCTACCCCATCCTTGACCCATAGGAGCCTAAACCCCTCCCCCACGCCGCCCCTAAACCCCAGTCCCATTCCCCTGGCTGAAGAGAGGGAGATGGCTGTGGACGAAGAAGAAGAAGAGCTGGTGGAAGTTAGAGAGGGGCAGACGATGGAGCACCACCCCAGAGAAGCCCCACCTTCGTGGGTAGAGTGGCAAAGAGAGAGAGGCTCTGTTTATCCAGCGTCCAGCCAATCAGGAGTCCAGGAGGAGGTGAGCGCTCTACTGGGTGTCAGCTTAAACCTATCAGATGAAACGTGGCTGAATTCCACTACATCACAGGTGTTACCACCAGGGGGCAGCATTGTTTGCACTGTTCTGTTGCTGCCCAGTTATAACGGACCTGAGATCCTAGCTGCTGCTTGTGTGACTCGGATGTTGTAATTTAAGGTAAAGGGGTGTGGCAGAAGTTCAAAGGTCAAGGTGTAGTGGACAGGGATTAGTCTGTGGAATGTCAGATGGAGTGGGTGGGGTTTTAATTGCTGTTAGCTTTCTGTGTATTACTGACCGTAATGATGTCACGTGATGATTGTGTGTGTCTTCTTGACAGGTGGAGGTGCCAGAGGGAGATGGAACCGAGGAGGCCATGTCCAATCCAGAGCTGCAGTCCCAAGCCCTGGTTCACCAGCTGTCTGTGACCCAGTCAGTGGACTCCTGGGTGGAGACGGGCGACAGTGAGGCGGATTCAAATTCCAGGAACGGAGGATCAGAACTCACCCTGACAGACACAGACACAGAGTCAGTAACCCTCTCTCTCCTTCACTGTCCCACACTCTCTCACACACACACACACACACACACACACACACACACAACAGACCCATAACCAAATACATTACAACTGAAAATGTGTCTTAACACTTTATAAAACAGATATCGGGTGAAAGCTATTCTGACTATTCTGTGTTCATTTTTGTTTTCTTTTGAGGGTCGGGCTGATAATTAAAGAAAGATGTTCTCTGAATATTAGAGAGGAATCATGGCTCATTACATGTTTATTTCTGTCATGTCTGTTGTTCAGTGGGTGGGAGAGTACAGGCATGACTGCCTGTTATCTCTAAAGACACTCATTCCCTTGATCTGCCGATCCCGGAGGCTGGTTCTAAAGTTACCTACTCAAATTTCCCCTATCAAATAGGATTACATGTACAGAAATAGAATGAACAGAATGGAAAAATTGTTGACTTGAATGGGGACTCTTGTTCTATGTGTTGTATTTCTGGGAATCTTATCTGGTTGCTGTAATCCAAGCTGCTGCCTCTCTAGGGGGTTTAGAGCGCCTTCTGCTGGTCACATGGTGGTATGTCAGTGACCTCCACCATGTGACCAGCAGACAGTCACATAGCTCAGCTATACAGGTGCTTGTCATATAATTAGAATATCATCAAAAAGTTGATTTATTTCAGTAATTCCATTCAAAAAGTGAAACTTGCATTATGTATACAGTCATTCCACACAGACTGATATATTTCAGGTGTTCGTTATTTTGATGATTATAACTGACATCTAATGAAAACCCCCAAATCAGTATCACAGAAAATTTGAATATTCTGAAAGTTTTATATTGAAGACCCCTGGTGCCACACTCTAATCAGCTAATTAACTCAAAACACCTGCAAAGGCCTTTAAATGGTCTCAGTCTAGTTCTGTAGGCTACACAATCATGGGGAAGACTGCTGACTTGACAGCTGTCCAAAAGACGACCATTGACACCTTGCACAAGGAGGGCAAGACACACAAGGTCATTGCTAAAGAGGCTGGCTTTTCACAGAGCTCTGTGTCCAAGCACATTAATAGAGAGGTGAAGTGAAGGAAAAGATGTGGTAGAAAAAAAGTGTACAAGCAATAGGGATAACCGCACCCTGGAGAAGATTGAGAAACAAAACCCATTCAAAAAATGTGGGGGAGATTCACAAAGAGTGGACTGCAGCTGGACTCAGTGCTTCAAGAACCACCATGCACAGACGTATGCAAGACATGGGTTTCAGCCTTGTGTCAAGCCACTCTTGAACAAGACACAGCATCAGAAGCGTCTCGCCGGGGCTAAAGACAAAAAGGACTGGACTGCTGCTGAGTGGTCCAAAGTTATGTTCTCTGATGAAAGTAAATTTAGCATTTCCTTTGGAAATCAAGGTCCCAGAGTCAGGAGGAAGAGAGGAGAGGCACAGAATCCAGTCCAGTGTAAAGTTTCCACAGTCAGTGATGGTTTGGGGTGCCATGTCATCTGCTGGTGTTGGTCCACTGTGTTTTCTGAGGTCCAAGGTCAACGCTTCCGTCTACCAGGAAGTTTTAGAGCACTTCATGCTTCCTGCTGCTGACCAACTTTATGGAGATGCAGATTTCATTTTCCAACAGGACTTGGCACCTGCACACAGTGCCAAAGCTACCAGTACCTGGTTTAAGGACCATGGTATCCCTGTTCTTAATTGGCCAGCAAACTCGCCTGACCTTAACCCTATAGAAAGTCTATGGGGTATTGTGAAGAGGAAGATGCGAAACGCCAGACCCAACAATGCAGAAGAGCAGAAGGCCACTATCAGAGCAACCTGGGCTCTCATAACACCTGAGCAGTGCTACAGACTGATCGGCTCCATGCCACGCCGCATTGCTGCAGTAATTCAGGCAAAAGGGGCCCCAACTAAGTATTGAGTGCTGTACATGCTCACACTTTTCATGTTCATACTTTTCAGTTGGCCAACATTTCTAAAAATCCTTTTTTGTATTGGTCTTAAGTAATATTTAATTTTCTGAGATAAAGATTTGGGGGTTTTCATTAGTTGTCAGTTATAATCATCAAAATTAAAAGGAATGAACACTTGAAATATATAAGTCTATGTGGAATGACTGTATACATTATGCAAGTTTCACTTTTTGAATGGAATTACTGTAATAAATAAATGTTTTGATGATATTCTAATTATATGACCAGCACCTGTAGTATCCTTAAACCCACATCAAAAATCCCTCATAGGTTTCAGATGGTCCATCGGTGAAAATAGATCTGAGAGATTAGAAGATGAAAGATTTAACAGCTAATTCATGTAATCAACGCTTTGAGTTGATTGGTTGAATGTAGCCAGGACCACTACTGTAGGACAGGATATGGGGGTATGCCAAATGTGCAGAAACAATATTCTCTGAAGTTTTAGTTTGAAGTGTGTTCCACCATTTATTTGTTAATTTCATTGTGCATAAAAATGTGTTGGCTCTCACTGAGCGTTCTTCACTATAAAGCCAATCTAAATCCCACCGAGCCCAATTTCACCACACAGGATCAAACATGAAGCATTTATCTTGGTTTTCAGCAGTTCCCTTTTCGCAAATTTCTCCTCTTTGACATCTTCAAGCATCCATAACAGCTTCATTCACTCATTCCACTTCATCGCTTACATTTATAGACTCTTGACTTTGCCTTCTGGATTAGTACATTGTATATGCATATATATATATTTTTTTTTTTTAATTTTATTTTAATTTTATTGTTATTCTACTGTTATAGATTTGTAATGTGTCACTGTAATGTGAGTTAAACTATTTTATTGGCCCTTTTTTACATCGGTAATGATTTTAGATTAGTTTTGCCTTTTAGATCGTCGAGCATATATCACCTCCACTCGGAGAAGCTTCGTGAATACAGGCTGAACTGAACTAATCTGCTAGGGAATATCTAGGTTACTGGTACCAAACCAGTTCCTGTACTAGTTACTGTACCCCAAACTGAACTTACATCTGCCGTGGGTACCCCTGAAGTATTCTCTAGTGTTCATTTGCTGGTAAGCTTATGCTCTCTTACTGGCTGTGTATAGACCATGTACCCCCTTTGGTTCTAGTACCCCAGTTTGAGAATGACTATGCTAGGGCAGCCTACACATTCAGCCCCAGCCCAGTTTAACCTAGTTACATACATAGGTATTTTTATTTAGTCTCTGAAGTCCTGTTCAGCCTCTTGGTATTACTTCCAGTGCAGTTGTGAAGTAAAAGTGGGAATAAATTGACATTGTGTGGTTTGGTTGCCTGATTCATATACTTAATGGCTAATGTGTCCTCCTCTAGCTCAGTGCGTTTGGTCGACACAGAGAGGAGGAAGAGGAGGGGCAAAGGAAGGGTTGGAAAAGGAGGTGGCCACGGGTAAGAAAACACAACGTGATTCCAAATTATCCACTCTACATTGACCGGGACCTCTGCGGTTTCATTTAACTACACCTTAACCAGGGGACAGGCGAAACCCCCTTCAGGTCACTGCCTTGTTTGTGACGGCTAACCGGCGCGATCAGAAAGCTGGTTCAGTCAACATGGATTAAAACACTTCCAGAACTAAACAGCGTGTTCTGTGTGTGGTCGTAGTGATCTGCCAGAGAGGGAGGAAGGAGAAGGAGAGGAGACTCCTGCCTTTAGCCACTGGGGACCCCCACGCCGGTGAGTTGTGTGTGATGTGATGTGGTGTGGTATGTGTGTGTGTGTGTGTGTGTGTGTGTGTGTGTGTGTGTGTGTGTGTTAGTAATTTGGCTGGTGTAGCTGTGGAAAACAGTATACTTTTAATGAGAACTTGAGCAGATGGTCTTTAGAGGGGTAGAGCGGTTCACTAAAACTCTGGGTCACGGTTCAGGTGTTCAGTGTAGAAGAAAGGAAAACCTGTTCATTATATATGGAGTGTTTGGATCCTGGATTCTGATTGGACCAGTGACATTTGAACAAGATTAGGAGAAAGATAAGGGGTCTGAATTCTCCCTGAAGGCAGAGCATGCCTAGCAAGAGATTCATCTGAAAAATTTCTTACCATAAGGAAGTAATTGATAGAGGTTTTTGAATCCTTTGAAGAGTGTTAGGTCATGGCTTGATCGGAAAGTGGTGATGAAGTCTACACGTGATCTTGCAGAGGGCAACTTTTGGGAAACAGCCTGAGTCTTCTAACTGTTGGACTTCTCCTATTCCATTCTGTGTGATCACCTCTTGGATGATCCCTCAGCAGCTTGAGGCACCAGGAAACTCACCACACAGTTCTGAAAGTGTCCAGTGGTTCTCCCTCCTCCTCAGCACTGATGCATTCCTCCATCTCCAGGAACTCCTGTCATACTTCAAGCAACCACTCGTAAAATAATATTTTCAAAAGTTCAGGACCTGGCAGACAAGTTTAGCAAAACCTGATTTATTCCAGTTACGTTATTTAAAGAAATACATGAACTGAATCTACCCAAACAGAATCATGCTAGCCTGTCAACCTGCAAATATGCGGCTTAAAAACAAACCTGACATGTGCAATTTACCTCACTGTTATCAGAAACCATGTTTGGTGGTTAAAGGGGCCATATGTAAGATTTCTGTATATCATTAGCATTAATACCACCAAGAATGACCAGAAGAAATCAGCAGTTAAGGTCATGTTTCAAATGTTTTTAGTCCCTAATTAAGCAAAATGTAGTCTCCTCATTTTCAATTTAGACACTTGCCGTACTAGACACAGAGGCACTGGCGTTGTAATGCCTAGTTTGGAATGTATATCAACTGTTGTGTTTATTGATTTATTTCAGCTAATACGTTTGGATTGAAAATGTCACGGTAGCCCAAGTTTTAATATAAACCACATTGGATTCCTTTCATGTTTCACACCACCAATGTGGGTCAGAAATGCAGCCCAGTGTAGCACATTTGGTAGAGTATACCGTTTACAATGGCAAGGCTGTGGGTTTGAATCCCACATGGGCCCCTTTGGAAAAGTATGACAACGTTCCCGCTCCGGTCTGGATAAGAGAATTGGTTAAAAGACTTCAATGCATCTGCTTGGTTTCTTGGCATGATCTTGTGTCAGTGCAAAGGTTAGGGTTAGTTTCAATACACAGCAACGTTTAGCTGAAGGCTGATGCATTCATTCAAGGGTTTTGTCAGGAGTGGCGTGTTGTCACCCTTCATGCATGAATAAACAACCGGAGGCAAGAGAAGAATGGACTTGTGTCTTTCCGGCACTGCTTCATTGGATCTGATTGGTGGCAAAAGCATGAGAAGCCTGCAGCAGCCATGCGATGTGACGGACAGAGAAATTGTCCGCATTGTGCAAGTTATTATAAAAACCATCACTTGTATTTTATTCATCTAAATCTAAAGTGCCCTGCCAGACCTGAATAATATGTTGTGAGACCTGTGGTCTCACAACACATATATGGCAGCTCTGTGTGATGCTGTGGTCAACACCTTTCATCTGAGTGGCTAAATATCTCTGAACCAAGTAGCTCTGTTTTTTTGTGAAAGTCAGACAACAATGATAAAGTGAACCATGGACATGACATCTGACTAGAGAACACACTTCCATGAGAGGTATCCTTCAGGCATGACGCCCAAATCGCTTGTTGGTGTCGAGGTGGCATCAAAATGTGAATTTGGAGATTAGAATTTTCCAACTGTCGCTTTTGTCTCTTTATTTGTGTTTTCTGAGCCACTCCAGGTTGATAGAGGTCCAATTTATAGTTTAGTAAAACCGGATGTCCACTTAGAGATACTTCTATAACACTTGTTTCATAAGAAATCCAAGGGGTGCCAATCAATAAGACACATTCCATCATTAGGGTTTAGTTGTTTCTTTGAGCAGTTTTACCTGAATTATAGGTTCGAATTTAATTACATATTTGGAGTTCAAGATCAAGCTGTTATAAGTGTTATCGTGTTTTTTACCTATGGTGCCAATTAGTCTGGAGGGCACCGTATGAGTCAGGGCTGGCGTCAAATCTATTGGAATTCAGGGGAAATTCATGTGAATTGTCATTCCAATTCCATTGTTCATCTCGTAAGAGGCAGTGAGGGAAAGAATTACTATATGTTACCTTTTTGAAAAAATCACCAATTGACTTTAATCCCTGTGTGTTTGACCGTGTGTGTGAAAGATCAGATTTCTTGTCGTCACTCCACAGCCCATATAATTCATTTGGTAGGTGATGAGTGCCTGAGCTGTGCCCACGTTATTTCAGAGTGGAAGTGTGGCAGGAAGAAGGCGAGGCCCTTGGCATCAGCATAGTGGGTGGACGCAGTGTCATCAAGAGACTGAAGAACGGGGAGGAACTCAAGGGCATCTTCATCAAACAGGTGACGTCCTCTCCCTTCCTCCCTAACGTGCTGGGCTTACAGCTACAGACAGGGATTTATTCAGGCTTATACCAAAATAATGGCAACAGAATCCAAGAACGGGGCTTTAACTTATCAATATAGATGTAGCTGTTCCTTTTATGCTTTGTTTAAAAGTGAGGTGAATTAAATACACAGGTTCTGCCGGAGAGCCCTGCAGGACGCACCCGCGCTCTCAAGACCGGAGACAAGATACTGCAGGTGAGCTGGAGAGAGTGCTAGCACAATGCTTTAGAAATAACACTGCAAGGATATGGATCCACAGCTATACAGCAACGACACAGCTAATTCAACACTGTATAGGAAACGCAACAGAAATGCTTCTGTTATGCGAATGCAACATTACAGCGATTCAAGACAGGTTGGTGATCTCTGGGATAACGTATCCTTCTCCTTTCGCTCTCTCTCTCGCGCTTTCTCTCTCTGTCTCTCTCTGTCTCTCTCTCTCTCTCTCT
>JACXGJ010013453.1:0-16227 GCA_016801105.1 Esox niger | reverse complement strand
TAACTCTGGTCTTTGGTTGTGACATGCATCTGTATTGTTTCAGACAATCATTAGGTTCTCTGACCTTCTGCTCAACTGGCAAAACCATTAAGGCTATCTGTCCTTTGTTCCTTAGGAATGTGAGTGTTGGGGGACGGTAGGGGCAGTTGTCCCTTTAGGTAAACACAACTGTGAACATTATGGCAGGAAGGTGGGGGGGACAACCCTCCCACCTGTGTGACCTAAGATTGATGGGTGGCATCTTGCCACACCCCTTTTAACTATAATAAATATGAGTTGTACATGTAATTTACTTTAGAGGCTCCTCGAATGATTATTCGGTAAGCATTTGACGCGCCTCTCTATTTGCAAATAAACTACCAATTGTGCCAAGAGAATTTTGTCTCTGTCTTACTCCTTTGAGTGTCTATCGGTGAAATTTCCATCACAATATATATATGTATATATCTTGCTGTTTAACATTTGTCCTAGGTTAACCTTTAAAATACCAGTATTTTATAACCAAAGTGAAATGTTATATGTATTGTTATTGATCATCCTTATTTATTTGCATATTCATGTGTTGCTCTATTTCCTAAATGTATTATTTGGAAAGGCTGCACTTGGTCTGTTACCATATTGCCATGAATTTACCGATAGAACCAATCGGTAAATTCAATCTAGACAAGTGATGTGCTTTAAATGCTTTTACAGTACTAATACTGTATAAAACATGTCTATGGTTTGGTGCATGTCTCCTGTTATATGGATGTATGTATACTATTGTAGTGTTGCTGAGGATAAGGTTACATAACATGTTACAAAACCATCATACAAATCTGCTGTGAAACGTTTTCTGTAATGGCCTGTTGTGATTATTTTAATATGTATTGACATTTGTACTGTCTTGCATATAAACATGTCCTTCAAAGCCGTAGTGTTCTTTCCGCTATTTTCACTTCAAGATATAGGATGAATGATGGAGATAAACACATTAACAGTGATAGAAGAGGTTTTATTGGAACAATAGTAAGGCCTCTGGAAAACCATAGAACCTGTTACATTTAGCTCGTGACAGTTCTAGCAGCAAAGCTTTTGGTTCCTCTGCGAAGAAATGCACTGCGGAGGCTGCTGACAGATGCAAGCAAGTACTGACCACAGCAAGGACAGGAATGGTCCACCTAGAATGGGAGGTTCTAATGAAGGGTTCCTTACCCTTGTTTAGACTGACCCCAGTTAAATACGCTGGCAGGGTACACTCCCTTAGTTCCTCTAAGGTATCACATATTAAGGCGGTATTGAAGTTTTGTCATAACATCAGGCAGTGTGTCTTTACTGCACACCGAGCCTTTAGCTACATGCCTGAGGGCTTAGGTAACTGCTTTTGAATTGGTTGAAATGGTGAGACATTGATATGTGAAAAACAAAGCCTAATGTCAATTTTGAAATAAAAGTATAAAATGTCACAAAAAAGTAAAAAGTCATGCAGATTGTAACAGGTACAAAGCCTGACCTAAGCACGTGTTTCTATAAAGCCCTTGTTAATGGTCACTCATTTGCATATGTATAAAAGCAAACATTTATCTGAGTTTAAAATAGTGCATCATTGTTCTGTATCAGCTATACAGGCCCATAGAAACCTGTTCTACTCTAACCAAAGCAATAGATTCCAACCGACAACTGTCTTGACACATTTCCTTAAAGAAATTTCCGAAAAGCATCCTTCTCCCACTGGCGTTCAGAGGTCAGGAGGTTGGCGGGGTATAGCGGGTTCAACCATTTGGTAGTCTCACGTCTGGAGCTGCTCAGTGTGCGCGGAAGAGCCAGGAGTGTTGGGGTGAAAGGTCAGTAAGCATTCACAGCTCCAGCTCAGCCATGGCCCTGTCCAGGGGATCGCTGGCCCAGTACTCGTGATCCCAGCCCAGGAACCAGCCAGTGAATGTGGGTGGCTCAAATCCTTGCTTCACCTTCACGATGGGCGTCCTTCGGTCGCGGTTTGCAGGATCTGTCTCAATGTAGCGCACAGCTAGGAGAGGAGGGGATTCAAATTAAGGAGCTATAGGACGCATGATAGGAAATACTGTAGGTAACTAGCAACGCAGTCAGTCAAAGAAGCATGGATAGCTTCCATACATTCTCCATCTGACCGGTCACATAATATTTCATGAATAATTGTATAAATATAACAGCAGTTCATAATTTTTATCTGCAGTGTTTACTTACCAGAGGTCATGGCCTCGGTCTTCTCCTCCTCGTGGGCTTCATTCCCAATCCAGACAAACACCTGGGAAAGGAGAGTAATCCATCAGTTATCCACAGTTACTGCCTTCACACACATCATAATGAGAACTCGGACAAGGCTGTGCTAATTACCGACCTGATCCCATGTGTCCAGGATCATCACGTCATCGGTGGCCAGATCCTCTTGGGTCATCTCCCCAGGTACCTCCTCAATCTAGGAGGAGACAACCAGGAGCATGAGAAAAACTAGGATGAAAGGGTCAGCCACGAACAACGGCAAACACCCGACTCACAATGAAGTTGCCGGTCTTGTTGGAGCAGGCGAAGAGCCTGGGCGGATGGGCGTCCATCTTGTCCTTGCTTCTGAGTCTGGAGGATGTCCGGTAAGCTGCCTTCCCGCCCAGGGCCTCCCAGAAGTCATCTGCAAAGAGACGCAGGGCCCTTAATTACCGCAGCCAGTCAGAGCGGAGAAAAGCCAAGGCACGTCGGCACAACGCACATACCGGTCTCGCCGCCTTCAGCCAGGTCGGAGGCCGACACCCCCAGGATGTCACACAGCTGCTGGGTGCCGTTCCTCTCCGTGTCACTCGCCCCCTGGCCCACCCACACGAAGGAGGCTCCGGGAGTCACCAGAAGGAAGGCGTCGTTGGAGTTCAGGTTGGAGGACGCGGCGTCGACCTAGAGGTGGACGGGTGATACAAGATGGTCGTGTCTTCAGTTGGGGTGGAAAAATAACCAAGAGGGTCGTGTCTTCAGTTATACAACGGCTCACTGTCGCCATGTCACTCACCTCGACCGCTCTGGTGTTCCCCGCCGAGTTGGAGCGCACCTGGAAGAGACGTGTCTCCGCTGGGGCGGACTGGCCGCCGTCTCTGGACGTACCTCCCTTGTACACCACCATGGGCTGACCCCCGAAAAGACTCATGAGGTGGGCCGGCTCCTTGCCCTGGGCCACCCTCACCTGGATCACACAGAGCAAAGCAGTTGAACAAGCGGGGGGTTTTCAGCAATGTGGTTGGACACATTGTAAAACATGGTGACTCCCGCTGTGTAGCTAAATAAAAATATCCTGTGTGCAGTGACAACAAATGAGGACAAAAAGAAAATGCAGTGAGTATTTACAATGACAGACAATAACTGTACCGAATGTTTTTGGAAATCAGTTTTTCCTTCATTTTTACACACGCATCCTTTCATATGTAAAAATCGACCACAGGATGACAGCAGAGAGCTTTGAATGACGACAAGGCAGGGAGACGTGACGTGTTTCATCACAGAGTTTTAAACTCCGAGGTGCAACATTGCCAGACACCTAGGAACGCTTGAAAAGCAGACAGGACAAGGTTTAGCCATCTACCCGCCATAACATCGCTTTCAAGAGTGATGGGGTGTTCTGTTGTAGAAGCAATTCCTGCCTGTATTCATAGTAAACTGTCTTGGGTCCTATGGTGTTCTCAACCCAACCCGCCCAGTGCACTGTGCATCTAGCTGCCTGACAGAGGGGTTTCCTGTTTACTGAATGCAACCAGCTTGCCTTGTCATCTGCCAACATGAAAGGGGCCTTTCCTCATGAGTCAGACAAACTGACTGTGTGGCTCTGTTTTGTTGCTCGAGTCAGCACTTCTCTCAACAGCGTTTCTGACACCTTGGCACTGTAAGTCCTTGATCGGGTATTTTGATTATTTCTAAGTTAGAGAGCACTGCATGAATGGCCAGATATATTTGGTGCCTATTGTACATTTAGGAGTCTACTTTTTTGTAATGAAAATGTGTATTAAGCGAAGTTCCAATCCCAGACATGCTGGCGCATTTTCCCAGGTTTCCATGCATCTTGTTCCTCTATTTGTCCTTGTTGGGCTTCTGTTAATGCCATGCATCATCATATCAACGTAACTACACAGTGCAGGACACAGGTTTCACGCTGGGTTACAGACCGCTGAAACATCGACAAGCACAGACAGATGTTCACAGACAGACAGACGGTTGCAGACAGACAGATGGTTGCAGACATTCCCGGGTCATGGAACCGAACACGTGTAAAGGGCCGCGGCATGACCTAGCTGGAATGACTACGCCACTGATTACAAGGGGAGTTGAACCGGTATATCCTGTTCAGTGTCCCTGTCGATATGAACCAGGTCATTTCAACCCACTGAGCAACTCCCATGCCACGGCCCTGGACCAACATGCTTAGAGGGGAGTACCTGGGTTGTTATAGGAGCACCAGCCACCTGGATGATCAGAGGCAGGAAATGGACAGGAAGCAATGAGAGGAGGAAGAGGGTGAGGATGGGAGGAGGAGGAAGAGGGCGAGGATGGAAGGAGAGGAGGAAAAGGGCGAGGATGCGGACAGATGTGGTGAGGAAGCTGTGGACTAGGCCAAAAGAGTTGAATCTGTCATGGAAAAAATAAAGTTGTTTCTTCCATTCGCACCCATTGACAAACACATTACCTGCACAGGCCCACCACCAAGCTCGTCGTCCAACTGGGCGCCCAAGATGGCTGAAGCACCAATTTCATCCTGGGAAGAGTCACTTCCCTGCCTGGTAGAGAGTCCGGTTAGAATGCCTCTTCTGATTGCTCTGGTCTATTGTTTTAGTTTGAGTCCAGTGCCTCTCTCTTACCACATGTAGATGATGTGCCCTTGGCGTCCGCCGTGTTGGTAGTTATAGAGGATGATGTAACTGTCTCCTCCATAGAACTGGCCGTGTGTGGATGGGTCCACTTCCACCTTGTCAGATCCCTCGATGCGCCAGATCTGAACAGAAACATGCATGAGGGGACCGCAGGTGTACGGCAGAGCTGTACATGTAGACAGAGCAGCAATGCAAAAGCCCTGACACGTCAGCCTCTGGCGTCACAGACAGGCTAACAGAATGGGCATCACTGCATATTATAGACTGGAAGGTTTGAAACCTGATTGGCTGATACACGTGGTATATGAGACCATGTACCACAGGACATCACATACCCTTTTTACTGCTCTAATTGTGTGGTAACAGTTACCAATCACAATAAGGCCTCTCGGGGTTTGTGATATATAGCCAGTATACCACAGCTAACCGCTGTAACCAGGCACTCTGCGGTGCGTCGTCATGACGCACAGCTCTTAGCCATGGTATATTTGCAATGTATCACACCCCATCAAGCCTCATTGCTTAAATAGCCCTGCTACATATATCCGACAGGTACTCGTAGTAATACTAATGTTGATCGACACAGTAAGAGACAGTACTGGGAAGGACTGCTGTACACGCCGGCCACTCGCACCCTCCACCCACCTGCTTCTCTCCCTGTCCGCTGTCCACCATACCGTGCTGGGCAGACATGGCCGAGGAGTCGTGCAGCGTGGCGGCATCAAATGGCACCTTCTGGATTTTGGCAATGCTGTTGGAGATGTAGGCCACGCCCAAGCCCTCAGTCTGGTCCTTGTCGCGCCAGTTTTTGAAGAACTGCTTGAAGAGCGGCGTCTCTCCCATCTCAGGTAGGATCTGTACCTGAGTGTGTTTGGGGTAGCCCATCTTCTTGATGAACTCATCTGCAGCCTTCATAGCTGCCTTACGCTCCTCCAGGTTTGCTTCTTTGCCTATGTTAGAGTGTGTGGGAGAGTCATAAAGACAGTCAATTCAACAACTAGGATTGAGCAATTTGAGTATTGCCCAATGTGATGACTCTGTGGTGAAAATGCGCTTTGATTAGGTTATGAAATTAATTCGATAAGACCAATAAGATGATTTGTTTTGAATCGTTTAGTAGCGTTTTTTCTATATCAACATTATATTCAAAAATGTATGTTTATTATTTGACACAGTATATCCAAGCCTCTGCAAGCCTCTCACTTAAATTAACTGGTACAAATAGTTTTAACTTGAAAATGTGAACCATCCAGTCATGAATTGTATAATATCAAATATTTTCTGGTAATATTTGCAATTTCTTTCTGCAGGAAACAAAAAGCTAAATCTACATGACACAAGCTGATTAAATGTAAACGGCTATAATGAAGAGGGTTTGTGTCAAGTGCTCCATTGACATTCATTTCAAATTAATATGAAAATAATAGACTAAAATAGAAACAGAACAAATGTCTTTATAAAATAGACATAAAGTCTATTTTGTTTTGATGTTTTCATTTGAGTATTTGTTTTTATGCCATTGTATTCTTACTTTTTTTGTTTGTTTGTAAAGCACATTGAATTGCTTCTATGTATGAATTGTGCTGTAAAAAATGTACTTGCTTGCTTGCTAGCTATGTAATAATACCATTTTTGCTCCAGTTTAAACAATATTTGTGTATGGTCTATTCTACCATATTCACTACAGTGAGGTGTTAGGGAAGAGTTTTTCCAGTGTTCCAGTGTCTAAAATGTTTTTACCTGGCTTTTATCTTTATTTTCTGTTTGAGCTGTTCACCTGAAAACAACTTCCAGAAAACATTAAATGTAAAGCTGTCAGTGCTTTGATTATTTTTTTCTTCAAATGACAGACTTTGTTTTAGTATAATGTTTTAATTGTTTATGCATGACCGTTCATTAACCCACGGACTGCAGATGGAATTTGCTGCTGGCTAAATCTAGTAGCACATCTTTTTTGATTGTACTGAGACACATGTAGTGTGTTTCCTGTTCAAATTAATGATATAATATCAAATAAATAATGTGTAAGCGTGGTTAATAACAGATTACAATGGTTTTAGAAAGAGGAAGAAAAGTCTCCCAAGTCTGGCAACTGTGCTTTCATTGACTGGCTGGTAAAGAAGTCTTTGAGACTGGGTGTCCTCAACTGACCTTTCCAGACGAAGATCTTGCCATCGGAGCCATGATCCAGGATGAAGCAGTCGCTGGACTCCAGTGCACTCTGGGAGAATGGGTTCTCTGCAGCCACCATGGACATGGCCATATCTCCACTGGCATTTGACACCTGGGAGACAGAGGAGAATTTGTAGAAGACAAGAAATCAACTATTTGGCATTGGTTGTGTGTGAAAACTCCTCACGATGCAGAAATATGGTTTTAATTTCCCTGTTCTCTCACCTTGTACAGTTTGGCCATCTTCCTGTTGGAGGCATCTGCTTTGAGGTCATCAGAAGATCCTTCCGGCAGGTCTGGTTTATCTCCAAGAACCTAAAGACATGCAGCAAAGACAGCTTTTAGATACACAATAGTTAATATTAATGATTTACAGAGAGATGAAGGGAGGGACTTGTGTTTGATCTCACCTCAATCATCTTGTCTCTCTCTGCTCCCTCGTTGCACACATACACACGAGCCCGCCCACTGCGCTCGTTGTCACGGATACCCTTGGCAACCTGAGTGGCCTTCAGCTTCTCAAAGCGGTTGCTCTGGGAGCCACACCACTGGTAGATCTCCTGCAGGAAGACACACACAACAGACAGGAATGCTCTCTATTGAATACCTTGATTAAAGACTGTCTTCTGTATAAGCAAGACATGAAAGCTACTATGTGCATGTTTTCTGTTTTTGCAGTCAAATAAGTCTCCAATGTTTGTTGTCTCTACGTCGTATATGAAAATGCAGGCTCCAAAGGTATGATGGTAACTCACACTGCCCAGATCCAGGATGAAGCAGTCTCCTTGGTTGAAGCTCTCCCAGCTGACGGGCACCTCCGTCGCCCTGACAACTCGCCGACCTTTGACCTGCAGCACTCGCTGCATAACCACCTCGTTGGTGACCACATGTTTGAACCCGGATGCCACACCACCTTTCTAAAACAGTGACCAAAGATATGGTCACAATTATGATGGAGCCATTCACCTTTATGGGTTTTATTTCCTCCAAACAATTTGTCAAGGGGATACTATGAAAATGCTGAGAAAATGCTGCCTGAGTTCAAGTTTCACGGAAACGCACCGAACAACACAGCACAATGGAATTCATCCTGCACAATGGAATTCATCCTGCACAATGGAATTCATCCTGCACAATGGAATTCATCCTGCACAATGGAATTCATCCTGCACAATGGAATTCTTGTGACATGGCACCCGAAAACAACATAGTGAGAAGAACAAAGATGCAATACTACAGTTTGTATAGCAATCACTTTGAAACTTTAAAGTTTTTAACTTTCAACATCTCCTTACCATATACTTCAGTCCAGCCTTGAAGTACCCAAGGAATGCTTTGGACTCAAAACCCTGGACCTCACGGTACTGGATGGGTTTTCCCCCCAGGTAGTCATCCATCTGCACAGTGAAGATGGCTGCTGCACCACTCTCATCCTGGGTGCAGAAGTCCCCTGGAGCAGAAAACACCAGAGGCTAGGCACGCTGAATCACAGCGTTTGCTCCCTTGACTTGTCAATGGAGGCCCAACTTTCAAAGGTTGGTAGTCTAGTTGAGTCAATGTTGCAGACAACTTTTTCTAGAGCAATACCCAATGGACACAAGCTGAGTGAATAAAGCTTTCATTGCTGTGTTACTTCATTTCCCATTACATTCCTCTAAGGTTCCATCTAACAGGCTGCCTAAAAGTAGTCATGATCAATACAAATAAATGGGCCTGTCTCTGCACTGCCTACAGTTATGGCCAAATGTATTGGCAATCTTGCATTTCCTTAATAATTAACTTACCATGCTTATAGAAATAAGTAGTAATTAAGCCTTTGGGCAAAATACCAGCAATTAAGCTTCCTGCACCTCTGTACTGGCAATTTATCCTTCCGTTTCAAACTGCTCCAGCTTAAAGACAGTAAACAGAGATGAATGTTTTACCAAAAAGCTCTCATTTGGTCTCATCTATCTATGGGAGATTATCCTAGAAGAATTGTGGCTTGTTTAGGTGTTTTGGCAAATTGCAGTCAGGTTTTCTTGTCTCTCACCACTTGGTTTCCTACCATACAACCCACTTTCACAGAGTTGGTGATGGATTCAAATTGAGTTGGTGAGAGTTACATTTTCATTCCTCGTGTCTGAAAGTCAGCTTGAATCTGTGAGGCAGTTGATGTATTTGCTTTCTCCACCATTCAAAGAATCCTACACCGCGATCTCTCCTGAAGTTCTATCCAGTGGCCCCGTCCAGGGCTTTCAAATTTCAATTTTTTTAAAGAGGAACTATTGAATCATTTGAGTAAAGCCTAAAGGTGCCAATACTTTTAGCCATGACTGTGTGTACATCAACCATTGATTCAGAATTACACACAATATTGCCACAGGGCCAAACACTATTTCCGGTACACAACGTATTTGGTGGATACCAGTTTTAATGACACTTCTATGGTTTTGTTTATTGGATTAATGGTTTAATCAAATCCATCAGGTTTTCAAATATAACCCAGTTGGTGATTCTGTCCTTACCAAGCCAGAAGTGCAGGTCATACTGGAGGTTCCCGGAGCGTTGCTTGATGGTGTTGAGGACGAGGTAAGCATCGCCTGTGTAGAAGCTTCCATACAGGTTCTCTGGCACAGCCACAATGTCAAATTTCTCAATCCTCCATATCTGCAGGCCTGCCTGTTGGCCAGCTTTCTCAAACTCTGGATGGTACACCATACTGCCATGAACCCATACCCAGAGACAAAGAGAGGCTTGGTTAGAAGAAGTTGGGCGAGGTTGTAAGAGAAGGAAAAAAATGACCTTGATCCCTTCAAATAAATAGATCTTAACTGGAAATCATTTATACCCACTGAAGTTGTGTTTACGTGGTGTCTTGATTCATTTCCTACAGCTTTAGTTAAGTTTTTTGACCCAAGACCAGTCTGTTCTTTTGACAAATGGAAGAGCTACATTCTAAAACAACATCATTTTGACTGAATTGTGCCACTAGTAAAAGAAAAAAGAGACATCATATTTGTAGACAGTTTTCAGAAAGGAAATACTCCGTCCACCCTTCAGAGCTGTTGCTATGGATATAATAACAAGTGAGTAATTAATGTGTGATCTAGTGACTCAATGGTGGTACCATGTTGTTGTGGTTTTGTCTCTGAACAGGATGAGGAAGAGCTGTGACTCAGTTTGGAACAGGCGGCCCAGGAAATGGTGCCACCACAGGGTTAGCATCTCCCCATTTACAATGGTATATGAGACACTCAAGGTTCATTAATATTGAATGGTAACCTACAATAGGTGGACAAAATAATAACACCTAAATATGTATTAATATCAAATTAGGAGTAGGGCAACATTGTGCATTTAGAACAGCACCAAACCTTCTTCTCAAACAATTCCAGAAATGTGTTTAATAGAAATTGCACTATTCATCTAGAAAAACATTCAGTTCTTTGTGGGATGAAAGAGGAGGAAGTCTACTTCACACTCTGTGCCCCGAAACACTCAAAATGTTTTAATGATGTTCAGAACTAGTGATTGAGAAGTTCATCCAAGGAGTTTGACATAATCCTGGTGTTCATAAATTCTCTCTTGAAAGTGTTTAGCAGTGTGTCATTGTAGAATATTGGAACATTATGAGGGAACAGTGTTTGAACCTGGTCATGTCAAATGGCCTTATTGCTTGGCCGAAAATGCATCATCCGACTCAATGACTCCCACAAGATGGCTGCCCACACCATTTCAGAGGCCCCAATTGCCAGCAGACATTGTTTGCTGAAGGCATCCTTTGCTTTTCTCCAAATGTAAACCCTTCCCAATTTTGGAAATAGGGTGAAAGACTCATCAGACCAAATCTTTCTTGTGACTGCAGAGGTCTAGGTTTTTTGCTTGTTACACCAAGTTATGCATCTTTGAGCATTGTGACGTGGATAAAATCAGCTTGGTGATTTTATAAATTCCAGCTTGGTGATGCTCACAGTATATACGTTTTGTTGAGACAGGTTCACAGAGGTGCTGATTCAATTCTGTGGTCATTTTCTAGGCTGTGCTTTTGGGGCATTGCACAATAAGTATGTCCATCCCTGTTGGTTGCAACCATTTTGCTGATACAGTTTGTCCATGTTCAGCATATGTTGTCATGATTTGTACGACTGTTCCCATTGAGATATTGAATTTGCCAGTTTTGAGACGGATTCCCCTGCAATTTGTGCACCGACTTTTCGGCCCTGTTGGAATTGTGGTAACTGCCTCATGTTGCTATGAAAACCCTTATCCACTTGCCAATTGTCTTCATAGCTGACACATATGCACTCGTAATTTTCAATTAACCCAACTGCAGTTGTTTTTGTAATTATGATCTAGTTTGTTTCCAGGTAACAGTCCTTTTCCGTGTGTTGTTTGTGTAATTGTATCCACCCCCTTTATTTGGCAAGGATGCAAAAAAAAAAAAATGCCCAGAGGGAATGCATTCGGGCAAGCAATAAAGACAGAGTTCTACTTCACTCTGTATATACAGCTCTTGCTGCTTAAGGATGTAGTGCAAGGCTGTAGCATACTTGATGTTAAACAACATCATTTTCAATAGATAGCCCTAACCTTAACCAATCAGAAAAGTTAACGCCTGAACAGTTAAACATCTAGGTATTTATGTTTTTAACGGCTTGTAAAAACTTGGAACCACAAGGAAGAACATTGTCCAAAACAAGTCAGAAATTGACACTTATCGTTTGACAATAGTCAGATATCACATGTAGAATAGAAAACATGAAATACATTGCAATGCACACACACATTTAGCGAGATATGGCTAACATTGACTACTTTAGTCTATTTTGGTATGTTGAAACATTTGAGACATTAGTAGCATATCCTGTTAAGGTCTAACTTGTAGAACCCCTTCCTCCTACTCTATTTGTAGGTCACTATAGCAACCACAGAAAAGCAAGTCTGAATGTTCTGTCAGTGCTCAAAACGTTTTTATAAGACCCAGACAGGGTAGGTGTTGAGAAATATGTTAAACATTTATATTTGATTTGGTTTTGTAAACAATAACTGATCAAGAAATTAGCAGTTTTCCAACACGCAACATAAATCAAATAAAAAGAACTGGAACTAATACTAAAGTACTGCATTCACATAAAATAGTACACTGAATTCATGTGATTCATACATAACATTCCAGACACTCTAAACTGGCTGGTTGGTGCTACTAAATGAGTTAGTGTTCTAGAGCATAAACACAGTGTTTTATACACCAAGGCCACTTCCCTGCCTGTGGACTTCAGTCTCCAACTTATTTAGGGAAAGACTGTGGTTTGGGGCTCCTCAATGTGTATGACTAACCCTCAGCACCATAGCAACCATTACCATTCTTCTTGACAGCCCACTGGCCACAACCATGGAAACAATCTGCTTGTGACCTTGTTAGGAACTGAATTCCAGTCAATTTTTTGGCTTACAGTGACTAGACCCACATACTCTGTCATACCAGCAATGGATCTCTTCAATCATATAAACAGCATAACTTGAAGAATCAATGCCTTGATTGCATGATGACAAACAATCATTATGGTGCAAAAGTCTTGGGCAGGTTTTTAATAAAAACACAACCCAAATAAATGGCCATAGGTTAACTTTCAGGTACCTAAGACATTTGTACAGTACTGTATAAACCCCTCAACAGACTGACGTCAGATTTTAATAAGCGGTCCTGTGAGTAGCATAGAAGGGGTGGGAGAATTTATAACGTCTGTTGCTTTGTGTTTGTCTATCCGTCTACCACAGACAAATTAAATATAGTAATTAATGCCTCTCGACTCTTTGTTTTGTATCTTACCGACTCATTTCAGAAACAGCTACTAACTAGCATAAATACATGGTAATATAATAGAACCCGTGTTTGGTACAAAGTGGTTTTAGTCAATGTGGGTATCCATTCATAATAATTTACAGCAGGAACAATCTGCTTCCATGGAGTGCAAACCATGGGCCATAGACAACCAGTTAATTCTTGTTTCAGTATATCCACTTCATAAACACCTGATAAAATCGAATATACAGCAAGCTTACAGGGATTTATACACAAATCACATAAGTCATTACCTGTCTAACACCATAAAACTACATATCTAACACCTACAGAACTACACATCGAACACCCACAGACCAAAGAACTATACATTCAACACCCACAGTCCCGATAATTACACATCCAACACGCACAGACCTGAGAATTACACATCCAACACCCACAGTCCCGATAATTACAGGTCTAAGACCTACAGACTCCAGAACTACACATCTAACAGCCCAAAGTCCCCCAGAACCATAGACACAGCTCACTATGTTGTCAATGACTTAAGTTAATTTGCCTCAAATGTATTCTCATAAAGTCTAGAATTTTGGGGTTTGAAGAACAGTGTCCCCGGGCCTCACAGTTTTCAGTAGCTCAAAAGACTATGCTAGAACAAGTTACTATGTTGTGGCAAGAGAAGCTGCATTTAGCACATCATGCATTTATCTGATGATAATCTGCTAGGTAGACTGCTCACTTCCAGGAGGAAGCATAAATAGAACAGGTCACATGACTCCTGGCCCCAGTCTCATTGGCACATTGAGAAAGCGGACCTCTCCAATGAAAAACCTCAGGACCTCAGTCATGAATCCTTCACAACTATGTAAAAGTGAGTCGGTCATTCCAAAATCCATACATAAACTTGCTGCTGGTCTGCCCAGCCCCAAAAACCAGTCATGGTGATTTTTTGGAGGGCTGGCTGCTGCAAGGCCTTCAAATTAAGACCCCAAAAAGGAGCCATGCAGGACCTCTGCATCGCTGTGACAGCAGATTCAATAATATTAACCAGTCAAGTTAGATTTTACATTAAACTAAGTTCAAGTTTATCACTTGGCTATTCACTTGTATTTGGTCATTGATCTCAGAGTTCAAAGTGTCATTGCTGAGATTCAAAACATGTCTATTCTCTATTTGCAGGATAAATTCCTGAGCATTTCAAGGAAGATTCAGCAGTGACTCATATTCTCCACTCAGGCCTCTCCCTCAAATGACTGCATATCAGCTGCCTGTCCAGGGAGCCATTTAGTCTAGCTCCTTTAACCAATTCAGTTCCTCTACACACTCTAGTCCACTGCCAAATGTTTACACAGTTTCACATTACTTGACAGGAAGCAATAGCGTACTGCACTTTATTTAAGGCGTGTATGCAATTATATAGACACAAACTGAAGTTGTCAAAAGTAGTGTTGGAATGAGCCCAAAGTCCAAACTTAAGGACAGCTGAACCTCTTCGTCAGCTTGGTTCCTCTCTCAATAAAGTGGAGTTTCACATGTGAGAGAAAAAAACACACACAAACAGATAACAGGTTCTATCTAGTGATGTGGATAAGGGTGGTGCAGTGAGGCACATTGAGATTAGGCCCTGTAATCTGTGGCATTAGACAGCTGACTATGGCTTGTCCCTCTAACAGCTGAGTATGAACAAAATCACACAAACACACTGCTGAATACATGCTATGTATTTTTTTCTCTCACTCTCTTTTTTACAAACACACACACACACACACACACTAACCAACTTCTTTTATTTGGAATATTGCAGGCCCCGTGTTTGGAGTTTTCTATATTCACAGGGGATGCCCAGTTATTGAATAAGGCATTGGTACCATTTGATTGCCACACCCGTGACCAACTTTTTTTAAACAATATACATTATGCTTAAAGAATTGATAATGTCAAAAGAAAAAAAATATTTTAACACCAAATGTAGTGAGACAGGCATTCGGAGGCCGTGTAAAGACAACTAGTTGAGTTGCAAAGTTGTTTTACTAGTTTACAAAGAGGAGATTTGGCAATATTGTCTGAACTCAAAAGGCTGTGATTTCATTTATGGACCATGTATATGAATCCGGCATCATCGACCAGTGTTTTTCAATTCATTCCGAAATGTCATCGGGTTTCATTAAAACATGTTCGGTCAGTCAAAATGCATATCAAGTTATGACATAACTTGATTTAAAGCACAAATGCGTCCGTTCAATTCCAATTTGCTGACATTTCGGCTAACTACGGACATCAAACATGGAGGCATAACGTGAATAGAGAGTTATTGAACCGTGTCAAACCAGCGAAACATCGGTAGTGGGAGAGGCCTGATTTATTATTGCGTATTCACAATAAAATCGTAACCCACAGGCCAAATGAAAGCGTTACGTTCCAAGTCCACTGAGGACTATGATAACAATAATTTCATTCACTTAATCACTACATAGGGGGCGTTCCACACCGTGATATCTTAGTGAATTGCTTACCTTATGGTATGCCGTGGTAGACGTGGTGTTGCTGGACAAAGGGTGGAAATCAGAAGGGCAGACTCGCTTGCTTGGCAGAGTGTGCTGGTGAATCCAGTAGGCAGGGCAACTCCTCTAGGAACCGGGAGCAATGCATCACTTCGGCTCTTTGACCACGCCCCTGTCTGGATGTAATAACGCGGACGGAAAGTCAGCAGACATTGGTATTAGACTAATATAAATGTTCTCATCAACACAGCTTTTGTCGTAGACACGCTAATGCACATGCTAAATATTCTCTCACTTGTAATATGTTCAAAAAGGTCTTTATTCAATTATTATTAATCAATAAATCCAATATATTCAATTTTAAACTGTAAAACTTAAATATATTTTTCAATAATGGTTATAGAACCTCAGACTTTATACATGATGTTTGATATATTACTAACTTTTTCAACCTTTGTTATGCTGACAAGTTTTGATGACTTTTAATAAATTAATGAATATAGATATAAATATTCTGTACAATTTCAATAACTTTTCCAATAATGGTAGTTTTGGTTGATAATGTTAAATGAAAATCACCCTTTAGATATCAAGTAGCAAGTTTGTTTTGCATGGTCATGTGCCTAGGTGTGGATTTCACTTAAAATGGTCTAAAATATGGGTGTGTGGGTGTGGATTTACTAATACAATAGTAAAAAATATGGGTGTGGGTTTAGTAATACAATATTCTAAAATATGAGTGTGGATTTCCAAATACAATAGACTAAAATATGGGTGTGGATTTAGTAATACAATGGTCTAAAATAGGGGTGTGGATTTACCTGTACAATGGCCGAAAAAATGCAGACACACACACACACACACACACACACACACACACACACACACACACACACACACACACACACAC
>JACXGJ010013452.1:0-16228 GCA_016801105.1 Esox niger | reverse complement strand
TGGGCAGGCAGAGGGTCGAGGATCGAAAGGCAAACGAAGGCACAGGCAGGGATCTGGAAGAGTAGTCGGGAACAGGCGAGAGGTCGATACACGGAGACAGCGATCAGAAGGTTGGAGAATTGCGAGATATGGCATGCGAACATAGACCAATAATCCGGCAGGGAAGGAGTGTCAGGGAGGAGTATTTGTATGCGAGTGAGAACAGGTGTGTGAGTAGTGATTGACGACAGGTGTGTGCATAGTGATCTGAAGCTCAGGAGCGTGGGCGCCCTCTGCTGTGCGCTCGTGGAGGCGCGGACGTGACAATCCTGTAGTTTTTCTGTTATGCATGATGTCGATTACAGTGTCAATGTTGTTAGAATGGTGATAGCGTGTGTGATTTTGATGTTAAGTCTCCTCTAACTGACCAAGAAATCATGTATGATGATCCGGGGATATGGCCTTTGCAGCTGACGGATAAAGAAAGAGGTAGCTTAGTAAGGAAAGGACCAGTTCAGTTAATGGATAAAGCATTTCCAAGAAATTATGAAGGGTGCAAATTTAATAAAGATCATTATTTTATGCTAATGAAATATGGAGACAATATAAACAGGTCCTGTTTGGTGTACAGTGGGAAGAAGGAATGTTAAATGTGTTTTAGTTGTATATTATTTGGAAACAAGACCCAAAAGTTCAGTAGGGAGGGATGTAATAGTTCGAAAGATATCTCTGCTCTTCTAAAACAGCATGAAAAGTCTGACCACATTTCTAACATGAAAAGCTGGCAAAGCCTATTGGTAAGATCAAAAACCAATTCTACCATAGATCAGTTCAACCAAGACCTTCTATAACTTGAAGTCAACCATTGGGTAGAGGTCTTGCGAAGGCTCAATGCAATTGTGTACCATTTTGCTGAGCGCAACATCGTTTTCTCTGGCCAAGATGAGAAGTTGTTTGAGCATTCAAATGGAAACTTCCTTGGACAGGTAGAGTTAATGGCTCGGTTCGATCCAGCAATGAAAGAACACATAAAGAAGATTCAGTCAAAAGACCATACTGTCACTTATCTCAGCAAAGAAATTCTGAATTAATTAATTATCCTCGTTGCCAAAGCTACAGTAGATGGTGTTGTTGAGAAGTGTTGTCAAAAACCAGATGGGAAAGCGGGGTATAAAGTGTTAAAGCAGTAAGCCATCAGCTGGCGAACGGGATGAAAGCTCTAACTGAGATGAGAGATCTAAATGTAGAAAGGATGCCAAGGCGGTTTTACATCAACAAGCATCCTCAAAACTGCTGGCATGGCCTTTTATTCTGAGTGTAGTTGTGTGGTATGATGTTTTATATCATATCAACAAGGTCAGCAAGCTCTTCCAGTCACCTTAAATCTCCATTGATATTCTGAGGTGTATCGAGAAAATGGCCTGAACTCTGCTAAGACTGACGCCACGGAGCTCGCAGAAGAACTGGAAATTGAAACGAGCTGGCCAGAAGTATGGCAGCAAAAAACAACCAAACAATTTCTCCATGAGGGAACAGAAGAAACATGCTCAACTGCAGAAGAAGCCTTCCAAAGGTTTTTTCCCCCCTCTAGAAGACAAAGTTCTCACAAACCTAAAAGAAAGGTTTTCCAGCACGGAGAGCTTTATGGAGCTGTATTCATTTCTCTTTTCATTGGAGAAGATGAAAAATGCTGTACAGATGGCTACACTTGATGCATGCTGCCAAAGCCTTGAGACAAAAATGAAATATGTTGAAGCAGAGGACCTGAAGCTTGAGGTGCAAAATGCTGTCATGGCATTCCCTTCTAGCCTCTCCTCACCTTTTCAGATTCTTGAATACATATAAAAAGAAAACCTACTGGATCTTTACCCTAACCTGAGCATAGCACTACGATTGCTCCTCCCACTCCCTGTTAAAGTGTCCTCGGGTGAGAGGTGGTTTTCATCCTTGAAGCTCATCAAAACATACCTTGGATCAACTATGGCAAAACAATTAGGACACTAAGCAAGTTGAATAAACAACCAGAAACAAGTCACATTAGAGGGAGAGAGAATTTAGCACCACCAGGACTTCGAAGAGGGAGAGAGAGAAATAAACACAACGAGATACAAGACAGTAATTAGGGAGAGAGAAATAAACACAACCAGAGAAAAGGCATTAAATAGGGTAATTGAGAAAAACAAACACAGGACATTAGAGGGAGAGAGAAAATGAACAGAACCAGAACTTTAAAGAGATTAAAGAGGGGGAGAGAGAAAGAGATAGAAATAAGTACAAGCAGAACAAATATATTGAAGAGAGAGAAAATTAACAAAATCAAGACATTAGAGGAGAGCGAAAGCACCAGAACCAGGACATTCCAGAGGGAAAAAAATCTACAAGAGAGCATGGTATATGAATGCATTGATCATCATTTAGGAACATTACACTTGAACAAACTTGACTACTTGCTTTGCTGTAGTTAAACTACAAGACTAGATGCTTCACTGTAGTTAACCAACATGACTAGGTTATTCACTGTAGTTAAACAACATGACTAGGTGCTTCACTGTAGTTAAACAACATGATAAGGTGCTTCACTGTAGTTGAACAACATGACTTACTTTAGTCATTGCTGATATGGCTGCAAATATCCTTAATTATATACGTTTCAACTTGTTGATTTACTCTCTTCAGAATGGGGCAGCAATGCACGTCTTAGGAAGCAGCATTTCCAGTCAACCATAAAGAAAGAAGGTATGTTCAAATTGTTGTCCATATGGCTCAGAAGGTGAAGACATGCATTACTTAGGGGCCTCAGCCAGTCTCTGCCTAGGGCCCCCAAATCACGAGAACTGCCTCTGACTTGATGGATGGATGGGGGCCCCTAACCAATGACCACATCACTTCTATCATACCTGCCCTACTGGACCAATTACAGTTTTGCATACCACCCAACAGAGTTACAGATTACATCATGAAATGCAATCCAGTCTATCCTGGACAAGTGATCATCTACTGTATGTTGTTTAAAAGTGCAACTGCACCGTTAACAATCACAATGATCTTTGGAGAGTGGTGTGGTCAACATACATCATCAAAGTCAAGCTTCTCTTCCCAACAGTACATTAATTCCAAATGGTGCCACAGAAAGGGCACAAAGATCATTGATGGACTCCAGCCAAACAAGCCATGGGCTGTTTATAATGCTACCATCTTGCAGACAGAGCTTCAGGAGCATCACAACTGAAGGATCTGGATTTGGACCCGTTTTAGATTAATTCCATATTGTCTTTGAATAGATGTATCAAATGAATTAAATATATATATTGAGAATATTACAATTACAGTATCAAAGAGATCAGGAAAATGCAAGAGCTTTCTCAAATTCAACTCTGGTTTATATCCCCTTACTAAAGGTGTGAGGGTTGTTTACTGACCTAAGGATAACAAATCAAGTCCTGAGGAATAGACCTCTTATCAATTAGGGACACATTCGACAGAGTCAATCAATCAACCAATCACATTTATTTTATAAAGCCCTTTTTACATCAGCAGTTGTAACAAAGTGCTTTTACAAAACACCCAGCCTAAAACCCTAAGGAGCAACAACAGTCGTGTTGAATTTCAGTGGCTAGGAAAAAGTCCCTAAGAAATAGGCATGATGAATTTCCAAAAAACATGTTGGTCGTTGATTGTGTTATCAGAAATTCAGAAATGGAATGATTAATTCATCAAAGATGATCTTGAAAGATCTTTTAAGGAGAAAGAATGTGTTTGGGCATTGGCTAAACAAATGGCTGAACAAATGGCTGAACTGGACAAGTTGAAAAATGGACTTGAAAAGTTGAAAAAGGAACTGCAAATGTTGAAATCAGGAAAAACATCTAAAGACACTCAAAGCCCATTGGTAAAGAAACCAGGACCACATCACTATTGTGGAATCCCTGGCCATTGGCCAAACAAATGTCACAAGAACCCAGGGAAAAAGACAGGATGCCCAGACAGTTGGAACATTCTGTCTACATGCCGAGCTGCAGCAAGGTACGATCTCCCATGTATGGAATTCAGGAATCAAAGACGGAGGATTTACTGGAGATACGTGAGCTTATGTAATCATTGATTAAGAGTTTTAATGTGTTGCCAAAAATGCATCATACCTAAATATTGAGTAAAGCTCTCTATATGCCTCGTCACAGGATGACTGATGAGAGGGAAACAATATACAGAGGGGTAATCATTATTTGAAGTTAAGTAAAACACATGGCTTTCCATGTGCACTGAATTTGGTTCGAATATATGTTACAATTTAATAAAAGTTGGAGAATTTTACTTCAATGTAGAAAGTTAATCAAGACATTCTATTTTGTCACAAGGTAGTTTGGTCATTGCCTGTAAAAATACTATATTTTGGTGGATGGATATGCAAATATAATCACCCTGGTGGATGCAGTTGGTATACCACTGGAATTGGGCTGGAGGTTTTTTCTCCTACAATTTAGTTGTGCAGCTTATCATCTCGTGGGCAAACCAATTTAGTTTGGCATGTACCAAGACACTACAGGATGTGGTAAATGCATGATGGCCAATTTCGCAGACCGGTGTAATGGTACTGTCAAGTTTGAGAGCTGTTTAGCTATGATAGACAAATTTGTTAATAGGTTATATGATTTATAATTCCTTCAGACAAGTGACCATGTTGACCATTTGATGTTTTTGATTGTGTTAGTGAATGTTTGTTTTTAACATTTTCAATTTGTTGTTTTGATGAATATACAGTATGCAACTCCATATCAAATGGATTCCAGATCCATCCCTATTACCAATTCTCTATTTTACATGTCCGTCCTGAAATGATTGCCAGTGCGGGTTCAGGATGGCGCCTCCTGTGGCCGTATTCGCCGTGATTCTGCTTTTACTCATGGTGTCACTTTCAGTTGACTTGATAAAGTGAAAGCAGGGGAGATGTATGACATGATCATTGATTATGATTGGATAGAGTTGAGCTAAGGGCTCAAAGCAAATCAATTTGGTACTTATAAGTTACATGAACATTTTGTTTTTTTCTGTTTGCATAGTTTTAATGGAGCATTGGCATCTGTTATGTTTTACATTTTCCATCTTCACGATGTTTTTAATTGGTTTATTTGTAGATTGTTTTGTTTGATGTAATGTCTAACATTTTAATGGTGGAATAGCATAGATTTTTTTATTGAGCTAAGCAAAGTCAAGTCTGATTGGACTATGGAATCTCATTTCACTGCCATGTGCTATCAGGCATACGGTAAAGATCGATTACGATGTTCACTACAACTGCAATGTCATACAGTGTTATGTGTCAGGGAAAACTGTGTCCACTACATATTATTTTCATTTAATTTAAGGAAAAATAAAGCCTCATAGGCCAGATAATCATTTTAATTATATTGTTTTATTGTTTTTTAACAGCAGTGTTTGGACTTTTTCAGTTCATTAAGAATTGGATTGTACTTTTATTGTTCTAGTTCTATCAACATATAATGATTATTGCTACATGTCGGAAAAGGGGGACTGAGAAGAAATGGGCATGAGAAACTTAACACTACGCATAGGTGCTGACTAACTCTGAAAAAAGGATAGATAGGACTTGATGCCTGTTACTGATGGGCCCCACACTCCCTGTTCATACATCTTATCCATACCTTCTGATAGAAGTTGTCCATGTGACTGCCATAGGCTCTATGGATAGGACCATAGGTTGGAACATACCATACAAGGGTCTTTTGTAGGACACACCTTTCTTATAGGAAGGTTTTTGACTGTGTAATGGCTGGTTATGACCCTTGACTGCCTCCCATGTGTCCTGGCATGAGTTAACTGTGTAATTTTGGAGAGAAAACGGAAAGAACTATGTAAGGTTAACATCGCTCATGGTGAATGAAGATGTCCCTCCCCTGACTATTGGTTGCATTCATTTTGTTCATGGGTCAAAAATTTACAGAATCCAAGTCACAGACCCACAAGACTCATACAAAAAGAAGCCTACATAATTGCAGGTATCAGTCTAAGCAGCAATCAGTTTATTTAGTATGAAGCATTGACACTTGAAGCACCAATCAGTTAATATTTTAGGGTTTCCAGTGGCGATTGCCTGCATAGGTGGCACTCATACTCCTTTCAAAGCTCCTTCAGTGAATAAAGATTATATGAATACAGCATTAATGTGCACACAGCATTAATGTGCAGATAGGCTAACAAAGAGAATTGTACTTATTTTATGCTTAGCAAATTTCACATACTTACAGTGGATTTAAAAAGCCTACACACCCTTGTTAAAATGCCAGCTGTTTGTGATGTAAAAAAATTAGACAAAGATAAATCATGTCAGAACGTTTTCCACCTTTAATGTGACCTATAACATGAACAATTCAATTGAAAAACAAACTGAAATCGTTGTGGGGTAAAAATAAAAAACTCACAATAACCTGGTTGCATAAGTGTGCACACCCTTAAACTAATACTTTCTTGAAGAACCTTTTGATCTTTTTACAGCACTCAGTCTTTCTGGGTAGGAGTCCATTGGCATGACACATCTTGATGTGGCAATATTTGTCCACTCTTCTTTGTTAAAGTGCTCCAAATCTGTCAGATTGCAAGGACATCTGTACACAGTCCTCTACAGATCACCCGAAAGATGTTCAATTGGATTCAGGTCTGGGCTTTGGCTGGACCATTCCAAAACGTTAATCTTCTTCTGGTGAATCCACGCTTTTGTGGATTTGGATGTGTGCTTAGGGTCGTTGTCATGCTGAAAGGTGAACTTCATCATCATCTTTCTAACGGACGCCTGAATGTTTTGTGCCAAAATTGCCTAGTATATGAAATATAATTCTCTCCACTCTGATTATAGCCCCGGTTCCAGCTGAAGAAAAACAGCCCCAAACCATGATGCTGACACCAACATGCTTCTCTGTGGGTATGGTGTTCTTTGGGTGATGTGCAGTGTTGTTTTTGTGCCAAACATACCTTTTGGAATTATGGCCAAACATTTTTCAGAGATAGCCTACTTCCCTTCACATGGTTTGGGAGATTTCTTTGTAAGAAAAGGCACCCTACCCTATAGCCCATTCATATGAAGAATACGGGAGATTGTTGTCACATGTCGCACACAGCCAGTACTTGCCAGAAATTCCTGCAGCTTGTTTAATGTTGCTGAAGGCCTTTTGGACGCCTCCCTGACCAGTTTTCTTCTCATCTTTTCATTATATTACGAGGCTCGTCCAGTTCTTGGTAATATCTCTGTTGTGCCATATTTTCTTCACTTGATGATGACGGTCTTCACTGCGTTCCATGGTATATCTGATGCTTTGGAAATTATTTCGTAACCTTTTCCTGACCGATATCTTTTTGGAGGCTATCTGTGGACCATGGCTTTTGCTCGGATATGCAACTAAGAAAATGTCAGTAAAATCCTACTTGAACACCTGAACTTTATTTGTGATAAATCAGTCACTTTAAATTATGGCAGGTGTGTAATGACTTCTATTTAACCTGACTTTGAATGTGATTGATTAAAACTGAACACAGCCACATCCCAATTCAAAAGAGTGTGTACACACTTATGCAACCAGGTTATTGTAAGGTTTTTACCTTTTTCCCATCAAAGATTTTAGTTTATTTTCAATTGATTTGTTCACATTATAGGTCACATTGAAAGTGGAAAACACACTTTCAATGTGACCTACAGTGGGGAGAACAAGTATTTGATACACTGCTGATTTTTCAGGTTTTCCTACTTACAAAGCATGTAGAGATCTGAACTTTTTGCAATAGGTACACTTCAACTGTGAGAGACTAAAACAAATATCCAGAAAATCACATTGTATGATTTTTAAATGTATTGCATGACATACGTATTTGATCACCTACCAACCAGTAAGAATTCCGGCTCTCACAGACCTGTTCGTTTTTCTTTAAGAAGCCCTCCTGTTCTCCACTCATTATCTGTATTAACTGCCACTGTTTGAACTTGTTACCTGTATAAAAGACCCCTGTCCACACACTCAATCAAACAGACTCCAACCTCTCCACAATGGCCAAGAACAGAGAGGTCGTGGCTGTGTCTTTCAGCATGACAACAACCCAAAACACACAGCCTGAGCAACTAAGGAGTGGCTCTGTAAGAAGCATCTCAATGTCCTGGTGTGGCCTAGCGAGTCTCCAGACCTGAACCCAATAGAAAATCTTTGGACGGAGCTGAAAGTCCATATTGCCCAGTGACAGCCCCGAAACCTGAAGGATCTGGAGAAGGTCTGTATGGAGGAGTGGGCCAAAATTCCTGCTGCAGTGTGTGCAAACCTGGTCAAGAACTACAGGACACGTATGATCTCTGTAATTGCAAACAAATGTTTCTGTACCAAATATTAAGTTTTGCTTTTCTGATGTATCAAATACTTATGTCATGCAATAAAATGCAAATTACTTATTTAAAAATTGTCACAAGTGGCGCAGGGAATCCAAGAAGGGAGATGGAGGCAGATGCAGGGGTGCAAGGGAAAACTTTAATGAAACTAAAAGTAAAACAAAACCGAGTGCCGTGCACTACAACAAAACGGGACAAACTGAAACAAGGTGAACGGGAGCGGGAGCGGGAGCAGGAGCAAACAGACATGACATGACAAGACAATGACCCAAACAAGGCAGGGAGAAACTGACTGAACTAAATACACAGACTAACGAGGAGAACAGAAACAAGTGGGGGCAAAACACATGTGAACGAAATATACTGATCAACTGAAACAAGGACAAGACAGATCAGAGACAAACAGAAAACATGGAACGGAATGGCCCCAGCTGGCCGGGACCGTGACAAAAAATCATACAATGTCTTTTTCTGGATTTTTGTTTTAGATTCCATCTCTCACAGTTGGAAGTGTACCTATGATAAGAATTACAGACCTAAACATGCTTTGTAAGTAGGAAAACGTGCAAAATCAGCAGTGTATCAAATGCTTGTTCTCCCCACTATATATTGTGAAAAACACAGGGGTGTATAGATTTTTATATCCATTGTACACAAAAAGCAAGATTTCACACAAAATTAAGTGCTTGTGAAAAATGTAATGCTACACACGCACTTATTGGAACCTAATATGCCGGGGGTTTAATACTGCTGTACCATGGTGTCCTTTTGCTGAACATCAAACATCTTGATGCTGATATGAAGCCTATTAATTGCCTGGGAATTTGACATTCCGGAATACTCAGACCCATTTGTTAAGCATCAAACATCTCACTACTGCCGGGTCTGGGGTGTTAATCAACCATTGTAAAACATCAAACCACAATGTAATCATAAGTTACAAAGTCACCAGACATGCACACGATATTTCTGGAAGTTCCGCCCTAACATGTGTCATACAGGAAGTCCATACGTCACACAGGAAGTCCCACCTGACAAACCGCAAGTCCCGCCTAGCTGTCAAATCTATCTGGAACCCTGCCCACCGGGGTCATAAATCACCAAAGTGAAAGAATATGCCCTATAGTTACAGGGCAGTACAGGCCAGGACTGATCGTTTGCACTGAGATTGAACATGAAATATCTGTGTTTTGCAGAATAAAAAATATACTTTTGTTGACAGTGTTATCTACTTCCTTGGGAACAAGCATGCGGTTGACAATTTAGTGGGCATTTTCACACCAACCAGGTATTTGAAAGTGACAAGAATTTTTTTATCAAAGCAGAGAGTCTTATAATTGCTTATGGTGGAGATGACAGCCTATATCTGGGGTGTCCAAACCATTCCACAGAGGGCCATATGTCTGCAGATTTACACAGTTCACACTAGCAATTAGAATGTCTTTACATTGGAGAAATGTATGTAAAACATTTGCTGCAAAATGTGCAAAGAAAAATTTATGGAGATAAGATTTAAAATGAGAAATTGTTCATCTTGAATGAAATGCTGAGTTAAAATTTTTCACCACCAAACTGGAGTTCTGCTTAGTTTTGTTTAGTTGAGCAGTCCTGGATAGCAACGCATTCATGACTTTACCGAGGAGTTAACCCATTAGTGTCACATATGGTGAGATCTATATTTCTATGAAATTGAATTGATTAGCTATTTAAATGTATTCTCTTCAAGGCAATTTTGCAATTGTTATCTGTCAGCCAGAGCTTAGTTATTTATGCCGTGGGCTCATTGTTTACCTCACAACACTGTGTTGTCAAATTCTGCCTTGTGGTTGCACGTTGATAATATAGTAATGCTTTCAACTGTCGAGCAAATAAACCATCTTCCTATAAAGTGTGTGTTCTCATTGATGTACAGCACTGATGTAGGCAAAAAGCAGAAACGTTTATTTTGTATTCGACTTTGTGCTCCTTTCATTTTTTTGTTCAGTATTTAGCGTGGAATAATTATTTGCTACATCTCAGCTTCCTTGGATTTTCTTTTTCTATGTCATGAATGGGATTATTTTGTTCATTTCTCAACCAGGCAAAATTGAAATATTGTTTCATGTCCGAAGCAGACGAACACATGAAACGGTCGGAACAAGACAAAGTGGAGTACTTTTATTTCTGCATAGGTTTATTATCTTTGTATAACGAATTGATATAAAATGCTGCTCTGTTCTCGATAGAAAGAACAAAAAAAAATGTTGTCAACAGAAAGCAACATCTTTTGACAAACTGCATACTGGGAAATGTGTGAGCAATGTGGGAAGAGCAAAAAGGTTGTTATAATTGGGAGTAATAGAGGCTGACACTGTCATTAGACGGATAATTGTAACACAGTGGTATAGCAGTACTAAATGTGGGGTCCTTACATGTTCCAGTTGCACAGCCGATAACATCTTTACTTCTAAAGACTCAACCACCACTGGAGAGACCATTGTGGCATTTTCCCAGATAGTTATGGTGCTTTCTGAAACTAAGCTTATTGTGTGTGCCTAAAAATTTTGTGTTGAAAAATGGAAGCCTAAGAAAATGTTTTGTTTTGTTAGCCTCAGTTTTTTTTTAATTAATTCACCTTGATATTCAGGACACTAATTAGCCAGATAGGCTAAACACCATAATTAGTTTGTATGGTACAGCAATACACTATGTCAAAACTTGAACTAGAACTTTAAGTGTCCCTTTTTTAACCGAGGCAAGTTGACATCAGAGAGACAAAATACTGGTTGTGCGAAGATCAGATTTCCTCACATGCCCCACCCTCATGCAACACAATAACACAGGTTCTTAAAATAAAAAACATCAGACAAAGTAACACAGAACAAGCTCTATGATGGTACAAGAATGGATTCACTTATCAGTAGAGTCCAGACTTAGATTGGGTTGGAACAGACACCACACCCTGGCCCATGAGTCCTCCATATCATTTCTGAATCTGACCCAGGGGGGATTCACCTGCTTCCCATGTGCGTTTCAGGGGCCCTTGCTGGATCTTTGGAGTTTCGACCCATTCTGGCCTCCCCACCCTCCTCATAAAGCCCCCATAACGCTTTTTCAACAGCCTGTCAGGCCTATCAAGGGCTCCCAAGTCACCCTCATTCCTAATGAATCCCCCATAGCGCTTGGCCTCCTCCCTGTCCCTGTCCCCATCCTTCAGGCCCTCGGCCTCTGCGTTCAGGATCTTCAGGATTTCCAGACGTATGTCCTCTTCCTCTGCAACTGGGTTATTCTCCCCATCAATTGTTCCTCCCTCTTCTGTTGGCAAGCTTCGTCGGTTCATGAACCCACCATAGTGCTTCATGAAGCCGCCATACCTCTTGGCCAGGTTCTGCTGCTTGCCCTCCACCTCTTCTGGTTTGTAGAGGTCTACAATGTCACGCTCCTTTTCCAAAAAGACATCTCGGCAGAGGCGGATTTTTGTGGCGTCCAGGGTGCCGTCACATTCTATAGAGCATAACTGAAATTGAAATGAAATGTTTTTGATATCGGGCGCTTTATATTTACTACAGTTCCCTAACATATATGTATTTTGTGCAAAATAAACATGGGTGACATATATTAGTAGAGGTTCTATAACTGAGTTATTATAGTATTTTTTTAAAGACCTGCCCTGGAGGTGTCTTGATTGTCTGAACATTCCCCATTGGTAAATGGAATTATCCATGTTAAGCTTATATCAGGTACACCCTCATACTGCAGGTAAACCCAAGATTTAAATGAATATGGGAAAAGTATTAGGAATTAGCATAATCGGAAAAACAAACAAATATAAATCAGATGCCACATCTCTGTATGTATAAAATAAACTTGGCAAGGCATCTGGAGCTCAGGGGACATGCTGTTATGTACTAACAAAGTCAACAATATGTTGATGTTCCTGCTATGTTAGTTTTTAAAGTCATTACATAGTAGATAAAATATTAAACACATCATGAAACAGGGTCACTTATCTGCAGCATTTTGCATACAAGTTGTAACACAGTTGACACCTAAAATCCCCAAAGCCTTCTAATATTTGAATACCTCATTATAATAGTCAGTTTGTCTTTAACTTCAAGCTTGTCATAGCAGCAAAAAACTGTTTGTAGAGAATTCAGAAGAGAATATTTAATGGAAAGCACATTTCTCAAACCTTTTTTTCAATATTCAGATGTTTGATGCATATATAAAGATATACTTGTTCTAGAAAATAATGCTTTTTGAAAGGTGAAAATCAGCCGTAAAAATTCCTAAACATGACAAGACTGAAAGCCATCTACCTGAAATGGTGACACACCCTCCATTGGACCAGTTGAGATATAAACACGTCATATTGTAGCAACTAATATTGGTTAATGGCTGTAATTTAAAAAAAATACCATCTCCCTATGACTATATGCATCATTCACCTTGTATTTTTCAAAATCAAGTCAGTGTCACAGTCTCAGTCTCAGATTGCTGGTATAGAGCTGGCTGGTGGACAAATGAGCTGGTGGTAGACAAATGAAAATGAGAAATATGACTAAGAAAGCGACTGACTGAATTACTGATGTGGCTAACTGATTGAATTACATATGTATGCCAGATACTGATCTATAGTCCATGGGGGGAAATTAATGGACAGGAAAATGTAAATGAGGATGTATTCATGCCCATAAACATTAAAATACCTACACTTGCTGGGGCTAACATACAATAGGGGACAAAAACCTGACATAGGTTTGATGGAAACACACAATTTGAACAATTTACAATATTTTATTTTAGGGGGTTTCAAATATACTATGCGGGCACAATTAATAGGAATGGAGTATTCTGATTGTTTCATTATTTCTATGCACATTTTCCAACTCCAAACTTGAATGCTTATTGGATTGATGAATTTTCAGGTAAAATGCATTGGTGTAATGAGGAAGGGTGTGGTAACTGTGCATAACACCTAATATCAGGATGTGCATAATTATTAGGCATGAACTCTGGTAAAATGTGCCAAAAAAGAGATTTCACTGACATTGGCAAGTCAAAAATTGTTAAATGCTTTTCAGATGGATGCAACACTCTTGAAATAGCTAAAGACTTCAGTCAGGTGCCAGCCAGCTGGAGGAGGGCTACTGGTATGGGCTGTTATCATTAAGGATGAGGTAGTTGGACCTTTTCGGGTGGAAGATGGACTGAAACTCAACTTCCAAACCTACTGCCAGTTTCTTCATGCAGGACAATGCTCCATCACATGCATCCAAGTACTCCACTGCTTGGCTAGCCAGCAAGGGCCACAAATGATGCCCAAATAATGACCTGGCCCCTTCCTCTCCTGATTTAAATTCTATTATGAATTTGTGCTGCTTCAGCAAAAGTTGATCATGAACAGACCAAGAAACTGACAGACCCCATGGATGGAAGGCTCATGGCAGTTACTGAAAAGAAAGGTGGTTATATCAGTCACTGAATATATCAGAAAGGACAAAAACTTAATTTAGTGTCATTTTGTGTTATTCTTTACATTTACTTAAAAAATGTAGAATAAACACGTGAGTTGGGGAGAAATTATTTTTAATTAGTTGCCTATTTATTCTGCACACCCATTGTTGCCTAATAATTCTGAATTCTTATGTATTGCCCTGAGAAGGATCAAAATGAACTTTTCCTTTGTTTAACATTCAGGTTTGAGGTTCAATGAAATTTGGGATTGACATGAAGCATTGTGATTGTTCAACAATAAAATCTTGAGAAATAGGATTTGCTTAATAATTGTGTACGCAGTGTATATAAAACATTACAGTTGAAGACATATGACACAAGAAAGTCAAGATAAAGCAGTTTATGTTGGAATGGGCTATTACACCGACCAGCCATAACATTATGACCACTGACAAGTGAAGAGAATACTACTGATAATCTCATTATCATGGCACCTGTCATTGGGTGTGATATATTAGGCAGCAAGTGAACATTCTGTCCTCAGAGTGTACAGATCTGAATGGCTTTGACAAGGGCCAAATTGTGATTGCTTGACGACTGGGTCAGAGCATCTTCAAAACTGCAGCCCTTGTGGCATGTTCCCGGTCTGCAGTGGTTAGTACCTATCAAAAGTGGTCCAAGGAAGGAAAAGGGCGGCCAAGGCTCATTGCTGCACATGGGGATCGAAGGCTGGCCTATGTGGTCTGATCCAATAGACAAGCTACTGTAGCTCAAACTGCTGGAAAAGTTAATGCCTACAATGGCAATAAAACTGGACCGCAGAGCAATGGAAGAAGGTGGCCTGGTCTGATGAATCACATTTATTTTACATCACATGGATGGCCGGGTGCATGTGCATCGCTTACCTGGAGAACACATGGCACCAGGATGCACTAGGGTAAGAAAGCAAGCCAGCAGACGCATTCTGATGAAATATTTTTTTTCTGGAAAACTTTGGGTCTTGCCATTCATGTGGATGTATTTTGACAAATACTACCTACTTGAGCATTATTGCAGACCATGTGCACCCCAACAGTATTCCCTGATGGCATTGGCCTCATTCAGCAGGATAATGCAGCCTGCCACAAAGCAAAAATGGTTTGAGGAACACCACAGCAGTTCAAGGTGTTGACTTGGCCTCCAAATTCCCCAGATCTCAATCCAATCGAGCATCTGTGGGATGTGCTGGACAAACTGGTCTGATCCATGGAAGCCCCACCTCGCAACTTACAGGACTGCTGCTAACGTCTTGGTGCCAGATACAATAGCACACATTCAGAGGTCTAGTCGAGTCCATGCCTCGACGGGTCAGGGCTGTTGTGACGACAAAAGAGGGACCTAGGTAGGTGGTCATAATGTTGTGCCTGATCGGTGTATAAACTGAGGGTGAAAATATTTGTGTAATGTGCAATGTATAGAAAATATACAGTCCCCTCCAAAAGTAATGGAACGGCAAGGCAAATTCCTTTGTTTTTGTTGTTCACTGAAGACATGTGGGTTGAATATCAAAAGATAAGTATGAGAAAAGAGTTCAGAATATCAGCTTTCATTTCCTGGTATTCACATCTAGATGTGTTAAACAACTCCGGAAATACCACCCTTTGTTTGAACCCACCCATTTTTCAAGCGAGCAAAACTATTGGAACATGTGACCGACAGATTTTTCTTGTTACCCAGGTGTTGCCTTGATTGATTGTTCAAGCATTAAATAGCTCTGCGTGACTAGTCTAAGTTTCCATCCTTCGTTTAAACCTATAAGGACGGCATTTCTTGTTAAAGAGAATAAACCAACATGAAGACCAGAGAGCTGTCTATGGGAAAAAAGCAAGCCATTGTCAATCCGAGAAAAGAAGGAAAATCGACCAGAGCCATTGAACAAACATTGGGCATAGCAAGCACAACAATTTGGAATGTCCTGAAAAAGAAAGAAACTACAGGTGTACAGAGCAACAAACGTTGAACAGATCGGCCAAGGAAAACAACAGTAGGTGATGACAGAAATATCATGAGAGCTGTGAAGAAAACCCCCAAAACATCAGTAAGTGACATTACCAACGACCTCCACAGTGCAGGGGTGAAGGTATCACAATCCACTGTTCGCAGAAATATAGAGGCCACACAACAAGATGCAAAGAATCAGCAGTAAGAATCGGGAGGCCAGATTGAAATTTGCAAAGAAGTACATAAATGAGCCGCAAAAGTTCTGGAACACAATCTTATGGACTGATGAGACCAAGATTAATCTCTACCAAAGTGATGGAAAGGCCAAAGTGTGGAGAAAGGAACTGCTTATGATCCAAAACATACAAGTTCATCTGTGAGGCATGGTAGAGATAATGTCATGGCTTGGGCGTGCATGGCTGCTCCTGGAACAGACTCATTAATATTTATTGA